>JAXBDA010000060.1:0-136728 GCA_036023075.1 Gaultheria prostrata | reverse complement strand
GAAAAAAAAAATGGTAATCCCACCTCATTATCAATCCTATCCTACGTAAAACAAACATGTTAGATAACAATCCTATCTTCTAATTGGGTGCAAAACAAACATGCAATTTACCAATCCCACCTCATTATCAATCCCACCTCATTACCAATCCCAATCCTAATCCCACCTCAATACCAATCCCCTCATACCTATAACTGTTATTATCAAACGTGGCCTGAGTGACAGCAATCTCCTATCTTGGGGCCAATCCCAAACTAGTTATTCCCTCAGGGCCCTTTAAAGGGATTTTCCTCAGTACTTCATCTGAAAAATAACATCCTTAACAAAAATAGTACATGCTCTCAAATGTAACCCAGTGGCATGTAAAAGCCCGTCTGCTATCCCTATGACTTATCCCCTATCGCCTAATCCGCTCCAACAATAAAAGATGGCCTCCGCACATACCATATTGAAGTCCTCAACAAAGCATGAAGCTCATAATACTCACAACTCGGTTTTAATTGGGCCGTGCTAGTGGATGGTGGGAGTAGTCCCTCAATTACTAGTCGAGGTGTGCGTAAGCGGGTCCCGACAACTGAATTATTAAAAACAGTACTCAATAATCACTATGTGAAACCTAAAATAGAACATCTCCTAAGTGGTCCGATACTAAACACATCCAAATCGCAACCGTTAACTGTCTAGAGGCTTGAACACAAAGAAGCCAGCAAATACCTAACTATAAATTCATCAGAAAGAACAAATTTTTCAAATCAAAACCTGAAATCAGTAACGGTACTAAATTGAAGACAGTGTGGATGCGCGTGTAGGAGAATAATGATACTGGTGATGCTAAGAAAGAACGATGAAGCAGAGAATGAGACAGAAACTAGATTAGTAATATATAAATACGTACGTATACATAGTAGAATATACGATCTAGAGAGAGAGAGAGAGAGACCTGGGAAATAAGGTACGAGGTATTCGCTCAACCAGCGGTACAGTACTTCGCTGGACTTTCTGTCAGTGACGATTGAACTCCATTTTGGCCAATTAACCAATTTATGTCCTTTTCTTTATAGATTAAACCCGAACCAAAAAATTAAGTTCAATAATACAAACGTGATCTTCAAGCACGCTTTCTAAAGATGTGTTTTCTAAACACGATTTCGAACCTAGATTGAAAACACGCTTTTGAACTTGAGAAAAGTAACGGAAAAGAGAGAAAAATTAAAAAAATTCCCTCCTCTTGTTTGGTTTATAGAGAAAGAAGAGAGAAAATAAAAGATTTAAGTAATGTGAATAGTAAAATTTTCCTCTCATTTTATTTTCTCTTCTTTTCCATTCTATTCCCTATGTTCCGAACAAGCCCTTATGGTTGATCCATTTTCCATCCTAGTCAATAATAAGGGGTAGTTTTCGAAAATAAACTTTACTCGCTTTTTGAATTTTGTCCTTATTCAAATAATTTGTTAGTTTTAGGTCAAACTTTGTGTATTACTGTATTACTAATTTCTCAATGTGTCTATCCGTACGCACGCATCTTAACCGTCTATTTCAACAAATCAATGGTTCGGATCTTAATTACTCTTTGACCGGTCAAAAAGCTTTCTTACCAGTCAACGAGTAAATAAAATCCGAACCATCGAAAATACTTTTGGACGGTCAAAACGCACCGTCCGTGCATGTTTGCGTATGTGAAGTAATTTTGCTAATTCGTAGATGAATTGAAAAAGTAAAATTATCACCGAAATCTAATTTTGTTAAAGAAATATCCAACTTTTTAGCGCTTTTAAACCGGTAAAGTTGCATATTTCTCAAAAAAAATTAGTTTAGAAGTAATTTTTTATTTTTCTAATTCCTCCATCGAGACAAACTAATAATTCACAAAAATTTAGCATAAAACTAACAAACCCGAAAATTTTAAATAAAGCATCTCTCCTAATTAAATAGTTGGTTTCATAGTTTAGCATAAAACTAACAAACCCGAAAAATTTCTTCTATTTTCTTTTAACAGTTATTTGCTTTAATAGTTTTGGGAGAACGTAGAACTTTTAACTATAATTATTATAGTTGTAATTCTAATATGGTTGATTAATTTTTTTTGTGATTATCTTTATAAAATTAAATAGGATTGTTGGACAGACTTGGGAAACTAAAAAATTGATTGGGTTGGGCTTAGACATAGTAAATGAAGCCCAATTATTAATGGGCCGGACTTGGGCTTGCTTAAATTTCATTATTATCAGTACAAATCCGATCCGAACCCGCCTCAACCCGTGTATATGCACCACTAATTATAATCATCAACCTACAAGTAACAGTGGGCCTTCGCAGAGGTCAATGGTAGATGAGTTTTATACGAATACGATTTGTTTAGCATTTTCGTGTCATTTTTTTTAGTGATTTTTACGCCCACAAATTTTCATCTCCACTATTTTTTTTTTTTGTTTCTTAGTAAAAAAATTATGTGTAAAAGTTTCACTCAAAGACAAAAAAAAATGAGATGTGTGATACCAATTTGGGGTTGGAAAATCAATTACCCTTTTTATCATTATTAAGTATTCAAAACAATTATAGGTGTCATAGGTGCTTGCCTCCCTTAATTGAACTGGTGCATGCCCGTGTCTGAAGGCATGACTTCAGCAATCGACACACGTGCCCGCATCTGTATTCGTGCCTATGTTATGCCTGCTCTTTATGGTGCTTCGAATTTCATAAGAAGGTAGTGAGAGAGAATGTGGTTTGAATTTCGAAAAGGAGAGAAAGAGAGAGTGTATGTGTGGTTTGAATGTTTGGTTGTGGTGGGCCGGTGGAGGGAGTGAGTGAGAGAGTGATAAAATGTAATATGATATCTCAGACAAAAACCTCTATTTATTGTAATATATATTATGGCTCCCCCGCAGTATTCAAATGGAATAGGCCTTGTGCATGCATTGACAGATCAATATTTCATCATTCAAACTCCCAACAAAGCGGTATAAAAATGCCCAAATATCAAAGGTGAATCCCGATGGTGGCTCAACGATGGAGTATTGTAATGTATGGCTCCAAATTAATGGAGTTAGTGCGGAAGAATAAGCCTGACTTAAGATATCAGTCCGAGAGTAATAGACTAGAATCAAGGAGTTTGGATACCAAGAGAGATCAAGACTCAATATATAGTTCACACATGAGTAAGAAAATTGCTAGACGTGATTGTTACGTTCCATGTTGGATGAACGTAACAAAATGTTGGATTATCCAAGTTATATTGGGCATACGTGATGTGGCGGACCCTCTGTAACTGCTCTTCAACGTATTTGGCTTTGTGCGCTTAGCCACGTAGTGATGGATTAATGCACCATTTTAACTCCTAATAATTTATTTATGCATTGTATCTGATTAGGGTTTGGTGCATCATGTAGTAATATACAAACGGAGAAAAATGCTCACACATGCCAATTTTAAGGTAAAAAACAAAAAGTGTGTGAAATGAGTATATAAAAGTGGTGTAAATATATTGAAAAGTGCAAAAGATGCACTGGAGTACGTGTTTTTTATATTTTGTGTGTATTTATTGTATGTCCAGTGAACACAAGATAACAAGACCTATAAACAAAATCCGGTGCACCTAGCCCTCCTATTGGTACCGATCAAAGTGTACCAATGGTACATAGATTGATTTGTGGGGCCCATTTTTGGACCACGCACAAAAGATCTGAGCTGTTCATTAATTTTAAATATATTTGTAAGTGTCTTACTAAAAAATTAGCTCAATGGGATAATTGTAAAGGCTTGATCTAATGTACACATTTCGTTTAGAATTCAAGATCCTACTTTATGAATGAAAAATGGGTCCACTGGATCAAACATTTATAGTTATCTTATTGAGCCGATTTTTCACTAGGTCACTCAAAAAATATTTTAAAATTGATGAATAGCTCAAATATTTTTTGAATGGCCCGAAAGTGGGCTCGGCAAACCGATTTGTGCATGTCAAGTAGTGGCTAGCTCATACGGTAGAGTTTTTGAATGCTCCACACTGCATCTTGGAATCGAATCATATTCCCCCACCCCTAAGTAATAAATTAGAAATGACGAATAAAAATAAAAAAAAATCCAATTTATGCGTGCAGTTAGAAAAAAAAAAGCAATCTTTGCACGGTCGCTACACTTCGATCGGTCCCTTAGACTTACCGCTGTGCACCTGGGGCGGCCGTTTAGTGGGCCCAATTCCAATCACTAGATAAGCTATTATGCAGGTCTTATCAGAGAAGATTGGGTACATATCACGTTGAAACCAGCGTCTTCTGAAATTAGAGTCATAAAAACCTTCTCCTCTGTCACTTTGTAAGAGAGAGAGAGAGAGAGACGCTTTCCTCTGCAACCATCTTTACTCTTTGCACTTCACTCGTTTCCTCCTGGTCTGAGCCTTTTCCCTCACTTTCCAACACTTTCTCTGTTCGGTTCTCATCGACAATACTGAGGTAAATTCCACGTAAGAAAGGGAAAGTGGAAAAGGAAGTTTACGAGAATCTGGATTTTTATTTTCTGCTATGAAATCGATCAAACCCTTATTACACCTTAAAGAACAATCTCTACTTACATTTGTCAATTCTTGTTTTGAAGATGATGAATGAAACTATGTAGTGTGGATTTCTTATACGTGTATCTGAAATGTCTGTGTAAAGATCAGTTGTTTAATTGATTTCAAGCATCTAATCTTGATAAACCCCTAATTTCATGGCTTGATTACTGTTGTGTTCGCTTAACCGAACTTTTCGATTGCATAGCCAAATCTTGACTTTAATTCCAATCTCAACGTTTTTAGCTGTTGATCCATGTCTGACCATGTACTTATTCAAGGACGGAGGACTGTCGTAAGTGCGGGTTAGCCCAGGCGACCACCCTACCCAAGTTCTAAATTTTCATATAGATAGGGTAATAAGATTTTAAAGCCTTTACAACAATATAGGTTCGCCCGCCTAATAAATTTTTGGTGTAGTGGTCGCCCAACCCACACTCGAATCCTGCGTCCGTCCCTGTCTTTATTAGCTTTTCGTGAATTATGTGAAACGGATTTACTGGATTTTCAATCTATTATTGGTTTTCATTTATTTTTCAGGTGGTGTTTTATCATCAACTTTGATAGTTTGATCTGTTTTGTGTTTTCCTCTCATTTCATTTACTGTCTTGCGAGTTCAACAAATGGAAAGTGATGGGCTATTTTGATTTGGTTGATGTTATCAGTCAAAAGTAGGTTTTAGTTCAGTTTTACCCTTTTAAAGTCTCCAATTTTCGGATTCTATTCATAATGTTTGAGTGACGTCCTCTTTGGTAGCGGAGAATTTTGGTTTAATTTGGTAACATAGATGCTTGATCCGCACGCTAAGAAAGTTTTTGGTTCACGGGAAAGCTGGAAAGTGGAAATGCATGGTGATTCCTTTGGTATGCTCACTTATGTTCTTTTCCACTAAAAAGAACAGTTTGTGCACAAGCAAGGGAATCATCATCATTCACTAATTTTACTGAATGGTTATTTTGTTTCTTTGACTCTCATGTTATTACTTTATACTTTTGAATGATCTCATGCTCTTACTTGTCCTGTTTTTTCCTTAACGAATTGAGGGTTGCTTGATCAACTCCAAACTCATTATTTTTTTTACTAGTCCTATATTCCGGGTCTATATCTCTTTCTGTGGATCTGTGAGTTTAGTAACATACATATGTTGCTCCTAATATTTTCGATCATTACTTGAAGGTTCGGGAAGCAAGAAAGAACTATTGTGGTAATGTCTCTCAGCAAAGAGCTTATCTTCTTGTTCTTACAGTTCTGTCATGAGGAAGACCTCAAGAGGACTGCTCACATGTAAGTTTTAATTCCCTCTCTCATCCAATTCCGGTTCTACAATTCTGTCTTGTTTTGTAATCGTGGTTGTTATACTATGGATATAGGCTTGAGCATGAAACGGGTGTTTTCTTTGACATGGAGTATTTTGAGGAGCTGGTGCTTAATGGCAACTGGGATGAAACCGAGAATTATCTTTCTGGTTTCACCAGACTTGGAAATGACAAGTACTCTACCAAGATCTATTTCGAAATTAGGAAGCAAAAGTTCCTCGAGGCACTTGATGAGTAAGCTATCAATGCTCAAAGACTAAACAAACCATCCTCACAAAATATTTTTATGTTTTTAACCTTGCACTATAAAATGGTAGGCATGATCTTACAAGGGCTCTAGATATCCTTGTCAATGATTTGAAAGCTTTCGCCATATCAAATGATGAGCTGTACAAGGAAATGACCCAGCTCCTTACTTTAGATGATTTCAGGTAAATATCGTATTTCAATCATGTTGTAAAGTGAGATACTTCAATGTGGAACATCTTTTTGATTTTGATTTAGCAGAAAACATGCCTCTCTCTCCTTGTATGGAGATACAATTTCTGCTAGAAAACGGGTGATGAATGAACTCAGAAGTATTATTGAGGCTGACCCACTTTTTCAAGACAAATTGAAGTTTCCTCAGATGGATCAATCAAGGTTAACGCGTCTCGTTAATCAAAGGTAGATGCGTTCTCCTTGGTTTTTTAATGGTTTTGTTTCATAATTGATGTTACCTGCTTGTTAAGTTGAAATTATAACTATGTTAGACCATGACATCAGTTGTCTTCTTGCCTTTTTGACATTGAGAATGAACTAATGTTAGCTTGTTATGTGAAGTTTAAATTGGCAGCACCTTCATTGCACATATCCTCAGCCAGATCCCGACATAAAAACACTATTTTTGGATCATCAATGTCCACTAGAAGATCATCCGCATAGCCAATCAGTTGAGAATAATCCACTGGTAAGATCATAACTAAAGTTTGTAGTTTCTCTTTCTTTTCATATGGTCAGCCTCTCAAAAAGGCTGCCTTATTTTTCTACTGTGTTATTTTCTTACAATGCTAATTTTTTTATGAAGCCGTACAAAGCAAAGGAAGCATCAGTATCACCTTCCTCGTGCAAGGAGACTTCTACTGTGACTCAATCTGTAGTTTCTGATGGGCCTGCTGTCAATCTTGGTGCTCCAACAGCCCCGGGGAGTGGTTTCAATTATGGTACAGTTATTCTTGTGAGCTTTGGTGGACTTATTTATTTTCCTGATTTTGGTAATCATGACTTCACTGTTTGGTAGTTGCAAAAGTCACAGATGCCAAGGATCCTGATTGTATATCTGATACAATGCCGTCTGGGACTGTGGATGGGGTAACTTAGTTAACTCTTCTAGGAATGGAGCACAATACTTTTTCAGACTTCTGTAATTCATGTAGTCTAACATGGTGATTCCATTGCTAAGATAATCTCGTGCTTTCCATGTGTCATTGCACTTGAGCAGCTGGAATCTACCACAGTATTCTCTGATCTAGTCAACAGTGACGACGATGTACCCAAGGCTGTTCAACGGGTTTTGAGTGAAGCCTCTTCTACAACGAGCATGGATTTTCACCCTGTTGAACATAATCTTCTTTTAGGTTGGCTTGTATAAACTTACTACATGGGATAGTCTCTCTCTCTCTCTCTCTCTCTCTCTCTCTCTCTCTCTCTCTCTGTGTGTGTGTGTGTGTGTGTGTGTGTGTGTGTACAATGAAATATAGGATAGTTGGTATTCTGCATTCGATCGGTGTATTTGAAGCTGGTATTAACCATGAGCAATGTTAATGAGTTCAGTTGGAACAAGTACTGGGAACGTAGGACTATGGAATGTTTCTTCTGGGGAGAAATTACTTTCAAGAAGATTTCATGTTTGGAAGATTAAAAATATTTCAGAGACATTCTTGGTATATACCCTAACCCACAACAGCTTACTTTAAAGCCAATTGAATGGTATGATATGTTCATGGATCCAATTGTGACCAGGTTGCTCTGGTCAAAGATCCACATGTATTTGTTAATCGTGTATCCTGGAGCACTGATGGCTCGGTATTCGGTAAGCTTGGAGATATAGTAATGCAAATGGTCTTTACTGCTTATTTAACTTCTTGTAATTTTAAACTCGGTCTTTCTGTTTCCTTTTGATTGAACAGGAGTTGCATTTTCAAAACACGTAGTCCACTTATATTCTTATCATGGTGGCAATAATGTCCAGAAACACTTGGAGGTACATTTCTGATAGTTCCGTATTTTCGCTATTGCTAATTGGTGGAGTTCTATATTTGCTTCTAATGCTTATTTTCCTGTCTAGATTGATGCTCATGCTGGTGGTGTAAATGATCTTGCATTCTCTAAACCAGATGACCTTCATTTCCTCGTAACCTGTGGTAATGACAAACTGATTCAGGTTGGTCATATGTTGAGATAATATCATGATAACACTTTAAATCAATAGTCAAGTTTTTTTAAGTACATTTACTATTGCTTAAGGTCTGGGATGTGACTACTGGTGCCAAGCAATATACTTTTGAAGGTCATGGGGCTCCTGTTTATTCTGTTTGTCCACATGTGAAAGAGAGAGTACATGTAAGAACTTCACTTAATATGTGCACCCTTCTCTTTCTACATTTAATCTGGTTCATGTTATGCATTTGTCATGATTTGGTGATGCCTATACGCTTTCATGCCTCAGTTCATACTGTCAATATCAGTGAATGGTGAGATAAAAGCATGGTTATATGACAATTTGGGATCAAGGTTCACCTATGATGCTCCTGGTAACTGTTGCACTAGAATGGCATATAGTGCTGATGGCAAAAGGTGATTTACTGGACACACACGATTGTTTCTATGGGTTTGTATGCCACACTGAAATGTTTCCATTATTCCTTGAAATTGAACTTCTTCTAGGCTTTTCTCTTCTGGAACCACAGAAAATGGAGGATCATTCATTCTTGAATGGGAGGAAAGTGAAGGCTATGTTAAGAGGAGCTACAAAGGACTTGGGAAATGTTCCTCTGGTGTTGTGCAATTTGATTCAAGCAAGAATCAATTTTTGGTTGCGGGTGATGACCATTTAATTAAAGTTTGGGATATGGACAGCACTGAACTTCTAACAACTATTGATGCCGATGGAGACCTACCTGTATGTTTTTGTTAATTGTTCATAGCTTTTTTATTTTCACGTTTCATTTTATACTTTTCATGTGGTATTTTCAGCTGAAGTTGTAATACATTTTGTTTCGCCACTCAACAGTCCTGCCTTTTCGACAAATAATGTACTTGGAAATAGTGTTTCAAAAGAAATTCTACCAATTAAAATATCTCAATCTGTTCTTTTGGTTGGTGGGAAAAAATTGCACACTCATGTAGGGCGACTGGGCGAGCACTGAAATGAGAAAGGATTGTAGATTCGTGACACTGAACGAAACATTTGAAAACTAAAGCACAACAACAAAAGTGCTTCGAAAGGTGTCAGCAGGTGCTTGGAGCCGGAGCCCGACATGTTCGCCCACTGGGCCAGTGTTCACTCTCCGAGTCTTCACCTTTATATAACAAAAAGTGTCCGTCCGAATAACATTTTTCATTGTTCATTTTAAATGCACCATTCTCGAAGGAGTACTTGTTTGGGTCTTTGGGATATTTTCAGCTGTACTTTTTTTTTTTGTTGATCATCCAGCGTTCTAATTCATTCTTCTGTTTTTAAGGCAAGTCCACTTATTCGCATCAGCAAGCCAGGCACATTAGTGGCTGTTACTGCAAATCACAATAAAATCAAAATCTTGGCAAACTGTTTTGGCCATGAGTTGCCGCAACCTTCTGGAAATATTTCTGCTAATCGGATTACGGTTCTCCCAGAAACTTTACAAAAGGTAAGCATATTATTTCTTCTCTTGTTCCTTTAGATATGAAACATTTGATGCCTAACATTTGTCGTTCATGCAGCTTATAATCGATCCAATTTCAACTACTGTTAGTGAAAGAGCTACTGAAGAAAGTAATTTTGGGACGGGTAGCCCTGGAATGGTTTGTGTATAAGAAGCCATTCTATCATAATTTATCACTCTAAAATTGGACTTCTTGTTCACATCCTTTTTTTTATGTACTTCATATCAGACCAGACCATAATGTAAGTTAATGATGACAAACCTGGATTTGATGCTAAAAATATTATTTTATTTATCTCGATAGATTGGCGATTCAGCTAACTCACAGGATATGAAACCTGAATCACCTGCACAATCCAGAAAGATATTAGAGGTTTCGGAAACAGAAATTAAAGAACCTTCACAATATCGATCCTTGAGGCTCAATTCTGAAGTGGAAACTAGCGAGGTATGACTTCTTGTCTAGCTCTTTATATCCAAATTATTTAGTAATTATTTACAATTTTGGGCATGCTCATGAGACCTTTCACTAATACAGTTTGGTGTCATTTTTCTTTTTGTTTGGCTTTGGGATATCTTGTATAGATTGGAGTGTTTTCTTACTGATTTCTGTCCTAGATTACGCTAAAAAATATACTCACTAGAGAAATCAAAATGCTTTGCATCCCTATATTTATCTTGTATATCTATTAAACTTCAATCTCCACTTCCTTACTTTGACTCTAATATTCAACACATTAAATAGCAGAATCATGGATAAGGAACTATACTAGCAACCTAGCATGAATTCATATAAAACAATAAAGGATTGCCTTGTATAGTTTTGGAAATTTCTCTGCACCAAATTAAAATATTCTAATTTTTTCTTTAATTCGCTACAAAAAAATTCAAAATTTGCACGAAATTACATTAAATTTTACCCGAAACTGTTACATGGTCTTGGGTAGAACTCTACCCCAAAAGCTAGCTCATGAAGTGAGGGTGCCCTCAGGCTTATATACTTCATATTACTTTGGTACCCAGGCGATGTGGGACTTCGCTTCACAGAAACTTGCACTGCTTTTCTTAGAGGACTAAAATTTTGGGACGGAGGGTGCATAAATCATGTACAATTGAGCATCTAAAACACTAATCACAAGTTCTCATAAGCTGGCTTCATACTTACAAATGCATGCATTGATAAACATTGGCCATACCGGGTTATCAGTTTCATAACCAAAATACAATCATTTTTTTTCACATGGCTGTTTAGCTCTATCATTGGGCATAATGTTCAGATTCAATCATGCCATTTTTTTAGAATTTACTCTTGAAAATGCATTAGATGCGAGGGATTGAGGTCTGGTCGAAAATCTAGGATTTCAGGCCGAAATTGCTATATTGGACTAAGTTTAGTTTCTCATTGGTTTCTTCTGTGATAAAAGCAGATATCAAGGCTGATATACACCAATGCAGGTAATGCCATTTTGGCATTAGCCTCAAATGGCATCCATCTTCTCTGGAAATGGTCAAGAAACGAAAATAATTTGAGCGGCAAGGTAGCAAACTAGATGTTCTATTGTCAACCTTCAAGTCAACAAATTCGATTTATTAAAGGCTGTTTATCTATTGCTATTTTTCTTATGCGAGGTGTAAATTGATGCAGGCAACCACGAAGGGTCACCCCCAACTATGGCAACCAAAAAGTGGACTGCTAATGATCAACGACCTTACCGGCGTAACCTTTGAGGAATTTAGGCCTTGTTTTGCTTTGTCCAAGAATGACTCTTATGTGGTGTCAGCGTCAAGGGGAATGATTTCTCTCTTCAACATGATGACATTTAAGGTAGCGCCAGAAGAAATACTATGCCTGGTTAGGCCTTTTGGCCATTCCGCTAACATTGAACTATGTACGACTAGTTGATTACGTATAGACATTAATCTGACCTTTTCCCATGCAGAATTTTTTTTGGATTCATCATAAGGTTCCAAAAATAAGTAAATGGACCATTTCTTCTTCTTCCCCCACCCTGAATGGACCATCGTTCCCGAAACTTCCGCTTCTTCAGATTCTCATCCAAGTTTCATTGTTCCGATTCCTGGAATTTCTTTCTATAAAACACTGACTCACAGATCGGATTTATTTCATAACTACTCCCACATCCTAAATCTGTCACCTTGGCCAGATGATGTTTTATACAAAACCAGGATCAAACTCTTAAGGAGTAATTCTGTTTCCAAATTGCAGAAACTAAGAGCTTTCATGCCTCCACCACCAGCGGCAACATGTATCGCTTTTTACCCCCATGATAACAACATTATTGCAGTTGGCACGGATGATTCAGCGATCCTGATTTATCAGGCTCGCACTGACCAGGTATCGTAGTTGTTTCCTTTGTGCTTCACAATGTAAATGACATCACATGAGAAAGTCAGGCAAGTAGGTATTTTTTATCTATGCAGGTTCTAACTAAGCTGAAGGGTCATTCGAAAAGAGTTACTGGCCTTGCCTTCTCTAACACATTAAATGTACTTGTCTCCTCTGGAGCAGATGCTCAGGTTAATATGTTTCCTTTCCTTTTCTATTTTCCCCCCTACTTTGACATATCGTATTTGGTTCCCGATTAAGGAGATGAACATCTTGATTTAATTTGTGCTCATTTTGTCCAGTAGTGAATCTTCACATTCAAGATTATGTTTGAGAAATCTATAACTACTAAGGAAAAGGAAACAACTTGAAATTTTCCAGTTACAATGGAAAGTGAGTAGTGTATTTTCATGTTCTATTGTTGTAGTGATTATCGTGAGCAAGCAGGTGGTTTAAGAACTCATGCAATATGCTTAAAGATTCTTTATTACTCAAGTATCGTTCGGTATGGGTAAACTCTGTCGGGGCTTCTTTACAAAATTCTCTTTACTTTTACAAAGGAAAACTTGCAAAGTTTCCCCTTGTAGGAGTTAAAATAAATCCTGCTACGTGGTATATTATCTGTCCTGTCTTGGGCGTGATAGGTCGAAATCACTAGAAGGGATGAAATTTTATTTACAGCACAACTGATCAATGCTGTATGAAACGACAGTTTGTAGCATTCAATTCCAAAAACACTCCTTCTGAGCACATCCTGGTAATTTGGTGAGTTCTAATTTTAATTATTTAGTTACTTTTAATGTTACCAGGTCGTTGTGTGGAATACCTGTGGGTGGGACAAAAAGAAAAGCAAAATGTTGCAGTTTCCTGCTGGGAAGTCGCCATCAGAAAATTTTCATACCCACGTCCAATTCCACCAGGATCAGAAACACTTCCTAGCTGTTCATGTGACTCACTTGGCAATTTATGAAACAACAGAACTAAATTGTGTAAAGCAGGTTGCTTCTCTCTCTCTGTCTCTGTCTCTCTGTCTCTGTCTCTCTGTCTCTCTCTCTCTCTCTCTCTCTCTCTCTCTCTCTCTCAAGCGAAGTGTTTTCAGACAAATTTGCATAACGATGTTCCGATGTTTTATCTTTCACCCTTTCAGTGGGTCAATCGACCCTTCTGCGCACAAATCTCCGATGCAACATTTTCGTGTGATAGCCAATTAGTTTATGCCAGCTTTGTGGATGGAGCTGTGCTGATATTCGATGCCTCAAATTTCCATCTACGATATGAGATCAATCCCACTTCGTACATTCCATCTGAAATCAGGTACTTCAAGAATTTTCTTAAATTTTGTTAGTGCCATATTAATCGAATAAACATCTACAGCTGCACTTATGCTATATCTTTCTAGATCATGCATACTTAAGGAGCAATTTTAATCGATGGAAAGCCCATAAATAACAATGTCTCTCTGAAGTCGAACATACGTCTTAGATGCATTGTTACTTGATGAAATGGGCTTGATTCGCTCGTTACACAGTCTTGGGTAGAACTCAACCCCAAAAGCTAGCTCATGAAGTGAGGGTGCCCTCACGCTTATATATTTCATACTATTACTTTGGTAACCAGGCGATGTGGACTTCGCTTCGCACCCTCGCTGCGAGAGAGAGAGTCATTTTCCATTCCCGTTGTCCTTGAAATAAGAATTAGATGAATCTGAAATTTAGGCACATGCCCACCAGCGGTGCTTGAATACACGTAACAGAGGTCTTTAGTAATGGAGGTCTAGTTAACTTTGTGACGTAATGTAGAGACCTAATGTTTGCCGTTATTTGCACAAATTGGTTGTTACATGGTCTGGACTCTGGAGACCTAATCTTTCTTATTAATTGCACTAATTGGTTGCCCTGAGGTTCAAACCCATAACTTCGAGGTGGCACAAGTTTGCTCATTGAGTTGCTACTTTGTGTATCCCTGTTTTTCTTTAAAAATCGCGATAGCTGGGCCTATAGTTGCAATCAAACCTGTTACAACTTACAACATACGCTGCCATTTTTCCTTTCAAGTCTTAGTTACATCACTGGCATCATTCATGTTTCTGATATATGATTGCTGCAGCTCGAAGGCATATGCTGTCGCAATTGCTGCCCACCCACAAGAGCCAAACCAGTTCACCTTGGCATTGACGGACGGCGGGGTTGTGGTCATCGAGCCTCTGGAATCGACAGGAAAGTGGGGGGACGTGCCGTCAGTTGACGACATATCATTTAGTAGCCGATCGCGTGCCTTTTCCTGCTTGTAATTCAACCATGGATCGGCATCAACGAGTTTATTTTTCAGTCCTTGTATATATTTATGGTTACTATTGAGTGGAAATAGTAGCAAAGACCAACAAAAGAAAACGGGTGTTCAGTCCTATAATTTTGAGTACTACCGTTGGATTTTTACTCCGGGTGGCTTTAGAGACATGCCCTTGCTTCTGCCATTGATGGGACGGTCCCAATTATTGGGACCTATCGTAATCTTAATTCTTACCATTGTTTTCGATCAGTCCAAGCATCACAGACAGAACCTATGGCAATCTTATCTGCTGTTTCACAGTCAGGCCCCATTCCGCCAAGGCAGTTTATAAATAACTACTTGAATTTTTTTTTATCTTTATTCAAATTTTCCTCGTATTTGTAAATTTCGTGTCAAACTCTTGTGGATTATTAATTCTTCTTATAGGGTAGAATCAGAAAAGTAAACCAAGGGTTTGTGTTCATTTTCCTCGATCTATACAATCAAGGAAAAAAAAAACAATAGATCTATACAATCAAGAAAAAAAAAAACAATAGAAAAAGGACTCTCTTAATTTGTCCTTTCCTCTTTTTGTTTTCTGTTTGAAGCCGCAAAATATTGAATGTGGACAATAGCTGGAAATGAGCCTGATCCTAGAGAAATTTTTCAGTGCCGAGCGGGTACCACATGACGGTATCCTGCATACAACTCGGTCGTCCAGAAATGAGTTGAACAGTCCGGATTTTAAATAAGCTCTTCCCTGAAAGACTATTTGAAATTTGGATCATTGATTGCTAAGATAGACGGTTGTAATGGGGTGATACGGGTACAACGTCAAACATCACGTGATACGCGCTCAGCACTGGAAAATTCTCCTAAACCTAGACCACATCCAGTCGGACCAGGCCCCAAGCAGTTCCAGTATATTCAACACACAAAAAAAATCAAATAAACCAGTACGTGTGAAACCCAGGGGGTGTTTGGGAGCCTAATTTTCAGCTCTTCATTTTTAACATTTTGGTTTTTTGGGTTATGGTCAGAATGTATTTTGAATTTGGTTGGAGTGTTTGGGAGAAATGTGCAAAATGCATTTTGAAACAGGAGTATTGTTTGGAAGATATGTGCAGAATACATTCTAGAGGTCTTTTTGTTAATCAAAATGAGAAAAGTGAAAAATGAGAAGTCAAAAAGCTCATCTCAACCTATTTTTGACTTCTCTTCTCTAAACTCAAAAACCAAAAACTCATTTTTGCAAAATGTGTTTTCACTATGGTGTGCCAAACACCTAGAAGTGGAAAATGCAAAAATCAAAATGCAAAAAATAGGTGGTCAAACACCCCCCAATCCGATTCCATTGTCAGCTCAGCTTTTGTTTAACAAAAACAAAAGCAAAGAAATCCAAATAACAAAAACAACTTCGACTTTTGTTTAACATTCTTTCTATTGTTAGCGCAGCTGAACGAACGACAAGAGTGCATTCTCATCGGTCAAATAGTGATCTTATCATCCGTCAAGTGGACTGATTGAATGGTGCATTCTCGTCGGTAAAATAGCAGTATCTGCCTAGTAAAGGATTTTCCTTTGTTTAAAAGAGGAGGGAAAAAAACTACCAGGTGAAGTTTATCACCCTTGTACTTCATCCAATAAAACCAAAAAAAAAAAGTGTCAATATCAAAATGGGAGGGTCAATATCAATTCTCCAGAAAAACTCGCCTTGAACTTTGAAGTTTGAACACCACACTTCTTTCCCGCTCAAAGCCCTCTCATCTCACTGCCAAAGAACCAAACGAGGACCAGACAGGTGTTCGTGAAAATGTCCCACCGAAACTTCACGTCAAGAAAAGGTCAACCCGACGTAATCCTCACTCTCCGAAGATCTCCAAGGCTTCTTACGAAGAATCTGCCGCCTGTAGAATACCCCAAAACCCCAGACCCTCAATCGGAGAAAACCCACAAGCGCTACACAGAATTGAAATGTGGGTCTAACTTTTGCGGTAGATCTGAAACTTGGTCGAGTAGATCTGCAAAGTTGAACGGTGATTTTATTTTGAGACGATCTCTGAGGTTTTCTGGTAATAGAAGCACTTCTACTGATGAATTTGATGACAAGAAAAGTTCGGGTGAGTCGAGTCGAAAGGGTTTGTTAAATGCTGGTGAGGCTGAAGTGGGTTTTAATCGAAGTAAAGAAAATGTGGCTAAAATTGAAAAGAGGGTTACGCGGCTTTCTACTCGGGGAACTGCTATTGAATGTGTGGAGAAAATCACTAGAGAGGAGTTAGTAGTTGCGGAAAGTGCTAAAGTGGGTGCTAATCCAAGTAACCACTTTGGGGATAAATTGGAAAAGAGGATGACGCGTAGTTCTGCGGCAAAAAATGTTAAGGGTAATGGGGTTTTCATAGTCACTACGGAGGAGTTGCCAGTAGTAGAAAATGCTAAAGTGGGTGCTAATTCATGTAGAAAGTTCGTTGATAAATTGGAAAAGAGAACCAAGCGTTGTTCTATGACTAAAATGGGTAGGTGCAAAGGGTTTCTGAGGAGTGCTTCCACTGGCATTTTTTATTATGAGGGTTTAGTTGATGTAGAAAGAGCTAAAGTGGGTGCTAATTCATGTAGAAAGTTTGGGAGCAAATCGGAAAAGAAGACAACAGGTGTTTCCGGGGCTTCTTTGGAGGCTACGGGAGCAGAAGGGAAGGAGGAGGGAGATCATGACAGGGGAATGAAAGAAATTGGGGTTAAGAGGAAGAGAAATCAAGTAGAGGAAGTTCATGGAATCGATAAATGGTGGACTAAAGATCAAGAAATGGCGCTGCAGAGAGCTTATTTTTCTGCTAAGCCAACACCCCTATTCTGGAAGAAGGTCGCGAAGCTGGTATTGAGTTTATCTTCAGTTCTGTTGGTGTATTATAACTCTGTTTCTTTGTTATTTTGGTATAAAAATGTTTGTTGAGTAAGCCGCAGAAACAGTAGGTGTTATAAATTATGCGCAATTGGGTCTTCCTGTCTTGAGCACGTTAAGTTGTGCATAAGTGTGTCTGCAACCAAGTCTTGTAAGAATCATGGATACGGACACATGACATGGCCATTCTAAATAAATGGGGACGCTGACACGGTGGGGGACACGTCCAAAAATATATAAGATTAGGATAGATATTTAGTCGGATATTCATATGAACATTCCATATACTTTTTTGAAAAAATAAAAGAACGTCAACAACCAAAACTAGTATCTTTACTAAATCTTATTGTCATCTTTCTAACTTTTACAAGTTCATAGGAGGTTTTATTTGGCAAAAGTTATTTATTCGTACTTTTTCCCTTGTACTCTTGGAATATCATGCCCCCGGAAAAGTTTTCGATATCATGAATTGATACCCCATCATGTTTTCATCCTTGTCGAAGTTGCGGGTGTTCCCTGTATGTACCCTACTTATATGCAACTAAATTTATTGGACATGCCACGCGTGTACTCGACGTGTCATGTTTCCCGGAGTGTCCGACACAGATTCTTGTTAGGACTTAGGAGTGTCGGTGCTTCATAGTAAGTCTTGTTCAGTGATATAGATTTTGGTGGAAGCAAGTAAATATGCTATGGAAACATTTGAAGTAGTTGACATTGAAGGTTTTATTGCGTGGTTTAATATAACTACACATATGATACAACCTCAGTGCGAAGAAGGTATCGTCCAATCTCTCTATACGAAGCTGGTACATATGAATGGAGCAATTAGCCATAGTACGTATGGATTGTCCTGAGCCTCTTGTCGTGGATGTGATTGATGAGCTAAATAAAGCTCAACTCAGTCTAACAATTGTGGTGTGCAAAAAATATTGGAAACATGGCAATAGGAACTCAGCTTTGTCTATAGCCATTCAAAGCATTATTTATAACTAGTTAGAAGTGGGGATACGTATCCATGACATTCAGGAACAGAATTAGAGATTCTATCGAGTATCGAAAATGGGTCTTGAAACCATGGACGTTTTGTGAAAGCAGAAATTAAACGTAAGTTTTGATAGGTAATCAGTTTTTAGATTGTCCAAATGTGGAAGGATGAGAAACTATGTTATTAGGATCTCATGAGATGTTCTAAATTATGATTAAGTTGATCATAAAGTAGAAGTTGTGTATCAAGAAGTGGAGTGCTTCAGGAGTGTTATGTGACCGCAGGATACATGCAAAGTTCAAGTGGAAATTGTACGATACTGTTGTAACTTGTAAGGCCAGCCATATTATGAGGCATGGAATGTTGGGCTTATGAGAAACAATATGGGAGTAAGATGTGTTTAGCTGATCTGATGGATGCGTGGTAAGACTCCGTCGGAAAGAATTAGAGATCAAAACCTTTCTACGAAATGGTAGGGAAAGCAACAATATAAGATAAGACGAGAGAAAATAGATTAAGGTGGTTTGGACATGTCTATTGTAGATTGGTCGATGCAATAGCCAGAAGGAGTGATATGCTAAATCTTAGTACTGACCCCAATTAATTCGGACCTAAGGATCAGTTTGGATTGGTTTGATTTAAGCTCAGAATCTTGATTGTTATAGTGTTTTAAGCTGCAAATCTGGTCCTTACCACATTAAGATGTTGTTTGTCACCTTTAAATAGCTTATGTCAAGAGGACTAATTTTGATCTAATATCATTAATGCTTAAACTGTTGCAGGTGCCTGGAAAGTCTGCAAAGGATTGCTTTAACAAACTCCATTCTGACTACTCTACACCTCCTCAACCTCAAACCCGTTTGAGGTCAAGAAAAACAAACTCGCCATCCTTCTCACTCTCAACAAGTACATTGCTTAAACCTGAAGAGCCAGTTACTAAAAAGCTAAGTCGCCGTAAACAGAGTCGTCATCTTGCTCAAAAGACTGTGAGACAATTACTGCAGAAGCATTATAACGTTGACCAAAATTATGAAGCTGATTTATTCTCTGTTCTGGAGTCCACTATGAATCCATCTACCCAAGCTCTCCAAAAGGGTTTAACACCTTCCACACCGGAAGGTGTACAAAAAGATTCTGGATATCTTAAGAAATGCAGCGAGAGATCTTCTTCAGCCCATAAGAAGCATTTGTCACGACTCAGTGGGTCGTATGGAGCAACTCTTGCGAGCCCACCGGTTCTGAAGCCAGTTAAAAACAAGGCATTACATGAGAAATATATTGATCAGTTACATCGTAGGGAAGCTAAGAGAAGGGTGGCCAAAGTCCTGGCAGGTAAACATAATAGAAAGGAGAGTTGTATTAATATCCAGAAAACGGATGTTATTAAAGCTGCAAAAGATGCTCTGGTTTTCGATGCAAAAGATGTCATCCATCAATTCCATCATGTGAAGGTTAGTGGCATGATTAACTTCTCTGATTTTGAGGACGATTTTGTTGAGAGCGATGACTATGAAGATGAAGATGAACGCTAGTAATTTGTTAGTTGTATCTGCATGTATTGTGATAATTGCTCCTTCTTGAAGCAGCATTGTTGATTAACTACCGACTATACAGCGAGTTCCACTTCTGGCTAGTTTTCCTTGGCTCGTTAATTAGTGTTGTTGAGGTTCTTATTTGGGTAGTGACTGTTTACCATTTTTTTGGTAATTACATCCTTGCACTGCCTAAAGGCTTGTCTAAGATCGATATGCGACTATGGATGCGCATTGGCAGCTTATTTTCGGCGATGTTGTCTGTATAAACTCATCCCGAACATGTCATTAGTCGTACTAATACATAACATCTTTTGTTGTTTTGTTTTTAAAAGAAATTCTGGTAGAATTATGTATCTAGATTCTCGATAATGTAGCTTTCGGGTTAGCATGTTTAGACTTATTTGGTTATCGGGCCACATTCATGAATAATGCTCTAGAATGTGTAGCAGACTCGGGACAATTAGTCATCGTCTTCAAACTATTAGAAAAATGATACTAAATCTAAGACCCACCTCATTCAAGTATGCCCCTGTTTCATTCTGGGACAATTGGCATGGACCATCTCAAATGCTGGTATAGAAAATTCTAATTACACTGAAAACTTTGGACAATTGAGAACCAAATTTCCTGGACAGTGCTAAGACTTTTTCCTTCAATGTACTGGATGTTTGGGGATAATCATTGAGACTTTAGGAGGTATCGCGATGTAATACTACATTTGGCTCTCATTTTACCTATTTTTGGCCTGCATTTGGTTTAAAGTCCTGAAGGATCCGTCTGTAATTTCAGTTTCCTCTGTTTGAAGACTTATTTCATGTTATCCGCTTACCTGTGACATCTCAAACTGTATTTTCTAGTTCTAGTATTAGATGGACCTTCTATGAACATAAACATGAATGAGAAACTTGTTGGAGTAAAAAATAAAGTGCAAGAATACAGTAGCAAATGGCACTTACTGATAGTTGTGATTTCCTTGTTGTCAGCAACGGGAAATTTACTTTCTTTGATTTCTTTATCATTCCTTTTCATTTTTAAATCCCTCCACAAATCCATGTTTCAAATGCATAGAGATTTCCCTAATGAACCAAGTTCTTCAACTGATTTCACTGGAAGGCAATAGTTGTTATCGAACTTGAGAATACTTTATAGGTACATCCTCTCCGGCACCAGCAGTCACTGCTAAGGTGCAGTTAATCTCATTTTATTGTTCAGAGTAAAATCCAAGTTTAGGTACCTCTACAAATTCATTGAGTGAAGGAATATATAGTTGCTCTCGTTTGATCATGTTTTTTGGACTTCAAATCCCCATTACACTTCCTGTCTGTTACTGCTTAGTTGAGTTCACTTTCAATGGAATTCACATTCAAGCAGTAATTAATAGTACTACTTGAGAATACCGTTTGATACATGTTTGCTCTGAATTCGTGTAGTTGATCAATGAAATACGTATTGCATTGGTAGTATTAAAAAGCCAAGATGTTGCCATTTCAGGGCGTTCGTAGGATTTATCATCAACGGGGTCAAGGATCTACGGCATATGCTCCATTTGTCCCATTTTGATGGTCTTTTATAGGTGCAATTTTCGAATAAAAAATTTAATCATTTTCACTCATAATTTTTTGAGTTTCTTCGTACCCAGGTAAAGATTTCAGTTAGTAGTTCTTTAATTTGGTGAGAAAAATTTCAAAAATTTATCAACGGAAGTACTTTATTTTTATCTAAAAATTGCACTCCTCTCCGCAGGGGACTATCAAAATGAGACGGATGGAGTACATTAGAATACTAAACCAAAAGAGTTCTATTCAATATATACAAGGTCGGTGATGTGTGGCAGTGCTCCCTTTTTTCCATGTGAGGAAGAATGTGTTAACCCCCCCCCCCCCCACCAAAAAAAAAGGAAAAGATCAAGGGAGATTCGTAAACTATTTAGGCTAGATTGTAAATAATTCATGTTACTTTGGCAAGATCTAGAGAATACAGTATAGGATCTTGCAGCAAAATTACAAAAATGTCCAAAAAATTTATATACATATCTATAGGAAATTTTAATCCAACGGGGTCAGTTGACCTCCCTTGCCACAATGTGTGTCCGCATTTTCAACATTATTGACGCCTCCGTCTTTCAAAGTTCTGTGAGGACCAGACGTACAAATACATCCAGTTTAGCTTCAGAAAAATAAATTCCACATTCAATTTTGGAACTTATTATCCCTCGCTGGCCGCTGCTAAACGCCCTGGCTCAATTACCACAAAAATTAGAGGGAACATTAGCATTTTAAGTATGAATACCTGTAAAAGAAATTTTGATCTGAAAATACGTACCTCAGAACACCAAGCTTGCACTGAAAAATCATTGAAATAAGGAAAAATCCACGGGTACACCACATGTGTGCACTCTCCATTTGCACACGACCCCATCCGGACCGTCCAAATGTTTTTTGGACGTTCTTGATTGAAAATGCACTATGACCGGTAATAAAGCTCTTTGACAAGTCATAGTGCATTTTAAATCTAGAACGTCCAAGAAAACGTTTGGACGGTCCGAATGAGGTGGTGTGTGCGTAGCATTACTATTGAAATAACTGAGGAGACATTGTTGGATGTCAAGGCCAAGTCCTAGTGTACCGACTGTCAATAACAATAATCCTGGTTTAGCTGCACAAGAAATCTCGATCCGTGCATTGTTGTTTGTCCGTCGTACATTGAACTGGGAAAATCATTGCAGATCGAGAAATAGGTATGATTTTAGGAACTGGGTACTGGAGTATTAGCTTCATTAGTATTTGTTTATTATATTATGATTATCTTAAAATGTAATAACATATAGATCTCATTATTCTAATTTTTTGGAATATTCACTAAAGACGAATTATTAATCCTAAAAATTACGAGAAAAACCTATCTGACGAGTAAAAAATACCAGACAATAAAAAATGGGGGGGAGAATGGGGCTTATAGCCGTCCAAAGTTTCCCAAACTCACTCAGTGTGACAGTAACCATTTATTTTGTTATTACAAAAACTATGGGTACATCATTTGATGTACACCAAATATACAACAGGTTGTGGGGAGCTATTTTGGGGTTATAAGGAAAATGATCAGAGATGTTCAATATGTCTAAAACATGTTTTTAAGGATTTTCGTACAAAATCAACTCATTCGGATATCGGTAAGGGATCGATCAGTTTTTGTCCCCGAATTAGCCGGGATAAAAACTGAATGGAATCATCAAGTCTTTACTGATTTTTTTCCAAGATACCCATATAATAATATTTTAAAGAAATTAAACGGCTCCGATCATTAGTGTGGAATCTTGGAATGGGTTCGACATATGATGGTGTACCCACAAGGCACATTTGATTGCTAGACTATTTTTAGGAAAGATTAAAATAAGATTAAGAATGGGAATAGAGAGGACAAGTGGGGTTCACGGGATAATAGTTACAACACGGTGTAATGCACTACATTTGGTCGTCCATTTCGACAATGAACGATTCAAATTCAATCCAAACAATAGACGGTCAGATTATATTTATTGTTCGGATCAAATCCGAGCCATGCATTGTTGGAATGGATGGTTGGGTAATGTACTACACGGTGCAGTGTATTTTGCGCACTACAAGTAGAGGCATAGGCGGCTCCACACTCTCTTTTGGGTGGTCACTTGAACACCCTAAAAAAACTTTTTTGTTTAGAATACATGTAATGTTTTGTAGTTTTTTTTTTTTTTTTTTGTAGTTGTGTCATTTATGAACAACCTTCTCTAACACAAATTGTTCCCTGTCTCTCTCCTCTCACCATTTATAAACCCATCTCTTTTGTGAGAGTAGAATGGGAGACATACTCATGTTCCTAGTTCCTAAAAGCAATCACAAAGAAGAGGCTACGAGTCTTAAGTACACTCGCTGTGAGGTAAGGAAGTTCATAGCCAGTCCTAAACCTCAAGGGAAGAAGAAGCAAAGAGCAATCAAATTCTAAAAGCGCCGTCTATCTCTCTCTAGAATTCCAGATCAAGGAAAATGGAAGACAGGAGTAGAATGGGAGAGGCTTTTTCAGGAGAAACCCAGAATTCATGGATAGATGACGGCTTCGCTGAATGGGATTTCGAGATCGATCCAATCAGGCTTCCTCCGGATCTTCCTTCTGGTGCGTAACTTCTCTCTCTCTCTCTCTCTCTCTCTCTCTCTCTCTCCCTTGAAATTTTTTTGGGAATTTTTTTTTGCGCAATGTGGCTGGGAATGGTCCATAACTAGAAGATGAGTACTACACGGGCACAACATCGGCATGAGTACTACACGGGCACAGGCACAGACACGGCACGTGCACGTGCACGAGTAAAAATCAAGACCCTACTTGGTGACAAAATATTTTTGTCGCCCTTTTTCACAACAAGCCCGTAGTAATAAGTCTGTTGTGATAAAATGTCAAACTTATCACAATGAGAGAAGTAGACTAGCTCCAGATATTTCGGATTGCCTCATTTACCTAAAGGATGGGGAAGATGCACGTCTTGGACTTCAACATTCAAGAGTGGATGACATTACCGAATATTTTTCAAATTTTGGACATAAGCAATGAATCCAATGAAGAATAAATCTCAATATTCATGATTATGGATGGCGTGGTATTTTATTATTTTATTTTTTGTGCTTATAAGGTATAAAAAATGTAAATGATCGATAGTTAAGCAGGTTTCATCCTAGTTGAGATACACTTAAACTATAGTGATGCAACTCTTTTTTTTTTTTGCTAGGCAGAGAATTTAGTGATGCAACTCTTATCTATTTACATCTGGTGTATTACGAAATTGCGAATTTGGTTGTTTTATTTAATTATATTCCCTCTGTCCCGAATTGTGTGTCTAATCGTTTTCAACTTATTAAAGGAACCAAATAATTGCTAGTAGAATGCAATCGATTTAAAAAAAGAAATACCATTTATATTATTTGAAAATCCAAATCGGGAGTCATTTAAGGGTCAAAATTTCAGTATCTAGAATTTTCAAATTTCCACAAAGTAATAATCTTGGAGGGAGACTTTCAAAAAAATTGGTGCTAAATTAGGAAATCTCTAGAAAATTTTGGATATTCAATCCGGGACAAGGAGAAATAAAAAAAAAGGGATAAACAAATCGGGATGGAGGGTGTAAAAAAAAAAGGCCAATTGAGTATGGGCATGGCACGACGCGGGAATTGGCACGGGCATGGGCACTGCACAACACGGGAATGGACACGACACAACATAACATGAAGCTAGGCGTGCTCATGAGCTAGGCCGGGCCAAACATATTCTAAAATGGATTAGCATGACACGACACGACACGACTAATAAATGGAATGAGCTAGGCACGGCACGGAACTAAATGGGTCGGGCTGGGTTAGGCCGGCACGGCATGGCCGATTGGACACCTCTGACTACAAGCCATCCCACAATCCAGCATGTGGGTCCTCCTTAATCCCTTGGTCCAACCGCAAAAATGATAAATATACAATAAATAACTCCAAATTGGCTTCCAATACACTCACCATGGGGTGTCAGGTGTGGAGGTCACACAGTGTTGGTCCAATAAATGGGTTTGTTCCGGTCAGCTTGGAAAGCGCGTTGCATACGGACACAAACCGACCGTCCAGGGAATCATGTGCTTTGGCTTTCTAACCAGGAATATTCCTGATCTCCACCATCAAAGTGGTAAACACGTAGATACATGGGCCCCCCTTGGGTTTTCTCACATGTGTTGAAAGAAAATTATTCCACTACTCTAGTACTATTATATTGGCGTGGGACCACCGAATGATTGGCGAATTTGAGCGCGTGAAAGCCACGCCTCACAAACATTCCATTTGGGCATGCGTTTAGAGTAAGTGCAATAGACTCCACAAATATCTCCATTTGGGCGTGGGACCACCGAATGATTGGCGAATTTGAGCGCGTGAAAGCCACGCCTCACAAACATTCCATTTGGGCATGCGTTTAGAGCAAGTGCAATAGACTCCACAAATATCTCTATTATCCTTATTTTACTCAGCCAAACTCAAAAAACATGCTCCAACAGTCTCTCTAAACAGGTTGGTAAAATACCAAATGCTACAGTACCTCCCTAAATCCCTCCCCATATAGGGAGTCACTATTCACTCCATTTGTCATTATTTATTAATATTTTCTCTCCTCTCTCTCCTCTTATATGGATACATATATATTACTGTATATATGTATTAGTTTATATTATTTAATTGGTATAGAGAGAGTAATAAGAAAGATTGTTGGAGTGTTGAAAGAGATATGAGTAGGTAAAACACTGTTCACCAATCTTTGTAAGGAGGATTTGAATTCTCATTATTGGGGATGCTCTTAGGTCCTAAAATTTGTGAGCATAATGTAGTACATGCATAAACTAGTATACAGATTTATAACAAAATGCATATATTGAACTACCACATTAATACATTTTTAATATACAAATATAGGCTAATTCATCAAAAGATTGTATCGCATGCATATTAAGTGGAATAATTTTATAGACACGGGGTTGCTACTGTGTGCACAGCAGCTGCTGTGCACAATCACGACCGTCCACAAGTGTTTTTAATGGTTCGGATTGAAAACAAACTATTCTCGCGAACAATTCTTCTCTGTTGTTTGAAATCTAGGTCGTCTATCCAAACAACAAATAGTTAAAATTATGCACAACAGCTGCTTTGCACATGCTACACAACAGCAACCCCGCGTCTCATTAGTTTGTGCTTATTCCAAAAACTAAAGGTATCAGCCGTTTGTGCACGGAGGGCTATTGTTTTTTGGGGGGTTTATTACTACTCCATGTTGTAGTACAAGTGAGAGTGTACAATAACTGCAGTGGAGAATTTCTTGAGTTCAACGAAACAAATGACTAAAAAAAGTTTCCACACGCGCCTGAGAATCACCGTGGGGCTAAACATTTCCACCTCGGAACCGTGGGACCGTTGACGCTTTCTCTCTCTCTCTGTCCTCTCCCTTTAGGAAAACCCTAAAAGAAACAGAGAGAGAGAGAGAGAGGAAAGTCCCTTGTCATAATTGCCTGACATTTCCTCTCCAAATCTCGTCGGCCAGAACGAAAGGCGATAAACTTTCCTTTCCAGCCTCCCCTGTTTCTCTCCTGTCACTATCTTCTTCAATCGGCTTTTCAAATTCGCTTTTAATTGGACAACAGGGGTTTTGTTTCTCTCTCTCTCTCTCTCTCTCTTACAAGATTCAGGTTCGAATACTTATCGTCTCGTGGAGAAAAATAAATTGAAATTTGTGAGCTGTGCTGTGCTGTTACGTCCAGAAATCAGAGGTGATTATTTCAGCTTCTAATTTTTTTTATTTTTTTATTTGGTTCTGGGCTTGTAATTGTTTGGATTAGTGATGGGAAAACCTACTGGAAAAAAGAACAAACAAACAGAATCGAAATTTAACGAAGGAAATGCTAAGCATAGCAAAACTTCGAAGGCGTTCGACGAGGACACGGCTGTGTTCGTGAACATGTCACAGGAATTGAAGGAAGAAGGCAACAAGCTGTTCCAAAAGCGTGATCACGAAGGCGCCATGTTAAAGTACGAAAAAGCCCTCAAACTCTTACCCAGGAGCCACATCGACGTGGCCTACCTGCGCAGCAACATGGCCGCTTGCTATATGCAGATGGGTCTCGGCGAGTACCCGAGAGCGATCCACGAGTGCAATTTGGCGTTAGAAGTAGCCCCTAAGTATAACAAGGCGTTGTTGAAAAGGGCCAGGTGTTATGAGGGTTTGAACAGGCTTGATTTTGCTATGAGGGATGTTAATCATGTGTTGAGTATTGAGCCTAATAATTTGTCTGCATTGGAGATTGGGGAGAGTGTGAGAAAGGGAATTGAGAAGAGGGGTGGTGTTAGTACTGTTGAGGACAAGGAGATTGTTTTGCCACCGGATTACATGGAGCCTCCGGTTAAGCCGACGTGGAAGAATGTGAGAGAGAAGGTGAATAAGAAGAAGAAGGGGAGTAAATTGGGTAGGTCGGAGAGTGATAAGCGAGTTGAGGAGAGGGGAAAAGATGAGGAAATGGAGGAGAAGAAGGCGGAGGTTAAGGTAGTTGTGGAGGAGGAGAAGAGGAGCGTAAAGGAAGAGAAAGCAGTGACAAGGACGGTGAAATTGGTGTTTGGGGAGGATATAAGGTGGGCTCAGATGCCGGTTAATTGCGATATTCGGTTGGTTAGGGATGTGGTTAAGGATAGGTTTCCAAATATGAAGGGTGTCCTTATCAAGTACAGGGATGTAGAAGGTGATTTGGTTACTATCACCACAACTGATGAGCTGAGGTTGGCTGAAGCATCTGGTGATCAACAGGGTTCTCTTAGATTCTACGTTGTTGATGTTAGTCTTGACAAAGACCCCCTTCATGAGGAGGAGTTGGAAAAAATCAGTACTAGTTCAGGAAATGTTCACGAAAATGGGTATGTGGGCAAATATAGGGAAACAGAGAAGGGGACAAACTGTATTGATGATTGGATCGTTCAGTTTGCTCGGCTGTTCAAGAATCACGTTGGGTTTGATTCTGATTCGTATTTGGATCTTCATGAGCTAGGAATGAAGCTGTATTCGGAAGCAATGGAGGACACTGTTACCAGTGAAGATGCGCAAGAACTATTTGAAATCGCTGGGGAGAAGTTCCAAGAGATGGCGGCTTTGGCCCTGTTCAACTGGGGAAATGTTCACATGTCTAGAGCTAGGAAACGGGTCTTTTTAACCGAAGATGGTTCTAGGGAAACAGTACTAGCACAAGTGAAGAATGCATTTGAATGGGCAAAGGAGGAATACATTAAGGCAGGAAAGCGCTATGAGGATGCTGTGAAAATCAAACCTGACTTTTATGAAGGACTACTTGCACTTGGGCAGCAGCAGTTTGAACAAGCAAAGCTCTCGTGGTACTACGCAATTGGAGGTGAGGTTGATTTAGAGACGGGGTCTGCTTCCGAGATCCTGGAGCTATATAATAAAGCGGAAGATAGCATGGAAAGGGGTATGCAGATGTGGGAGGAGATTGAAGAACGGCGTCTTAATGGACTTTCCAAATCGGAGAAATACAAAGCCGATTTGCAGAAAATGGGTTTGGATGGGCTATTTAAAGATGTGTCGGCCGATGAAGCTGCTGAGCAGGCTGCAAATATGAAGTCTCAAATATACATTTTATGGGGTACTTTACTATATGAGCGTTCAATTGTGGAATATAAGTTGGTTTTGCCAACTTGGGAAGAATGTCTGGAGGTTTCTGTTGAGAAGTTTGAACTTGCTGGAGCATCTCCAACGGATGTAGCTGTGATGATAAAGAACCATTGTTCCAATGACTCTGCAGTGGAAGGTAAAGAAAAAATCTACCGAAATAGTATCATTTTGAGTAGTTTTCAACAATTTTACGTATTTCACAATTGGTAATATTTCCCCCTTTTCCCTCTTGTAGGTCTTGGATTTAAAATAGATGAAATAGTACTGGCATGGAATGAGATGTATGATGCTAAGAGGTGGCAGACTGGTGTTCCATCTTTCCGGCTAGAACCATTGTTCCGTCGGAGGGTTCCAAAACTTCATTCTATGTTGGAGCACATTTAATTGTTTCGTTCAGGATTGGAGATTTTATATTCCAGTCGAAGAAAGCACAAGGATTGTTACATAGTTTGGTTGTCAGACATCTATGTGGTTTCCAACTATGATAGGTATCCCTTTGAACTTTGCTTTTCTTACTTCGTGGTCTTTTGAGCTTTTTAAAAGAGTCAAGTATCCACGACAATCGGGGATGCAACATGATGTTGGCTTTACTCAAACATGAAAGGCTTACATATTTCCCAAGATTTGAACTGATGTCAAACTCAGTAAAATCTGTACCTTTGAATACTTCATATTTCATTAAGCACAAATAGTGTAGAAATTAGAGTGCATTTATATTACCTCCTCATTAAGAATGCTGTTATCAATGAATATACTCTTGACAACTATCAATATATATATATCCGTATCTTGACTTCTAATGACATAATGACATTTAACCCGAATCTCGTCCAAGTGTGACTACTCTCATTCAAGGAGAGTGAAGTTGTAATTAAATGAATACATGGGCGTATCTCCACGAAAAGCAATCCTTGTAAGTTCTTCTTTAGGTATAAGATACACAGATTATTCCAGTAGGTTGTTGGGTTTTAGGTCATTCATCTATATACCTAGTGGCTAATGATGAAAACAAGGATCAGATTTGGGAGTTAGGCTGTTCTGGATTTGGCCACTGAACAAGTGGATAAGGGATTAGCCAAGATAAGGACACTATGCTCTGGGATAAGAGATTAGTGGGGAACATGTACGTGACCTAATGGGTATAACTTATAACAATACATCCTGGTCCTTGGTTGTTGATTTGTCTCACGTTCTGGGGTCTTTTCCACAACAGATATGAGATCACATTAAGAAATGCAAGCACCTCATCTCAAATCTTCATAATTACACTAATTCTCCTTACTAGGGATCAGCTCAGGACTCCTGTTTGGCATATTTAACTCTTCATAATTAATATAGATACTAGGTTTTGTGTAGAGCTGCAGAATTCTTCGTCTTTATGAAGGAAAATTATTTGACGGTACTGACCTGAAGTGATTAAAATTGTGCTTGATTCCAATGTAAGTTATGACATTCTATTAGCGGAGATTGTGTCTGACAATCTTTGGTATTGCATATATTTATGCACTTGTGACCAAATGGGGGAGCATATTAGCTAACAAGTGAGCATACGCTGTTTTTGTTGGCTACTTTTTGACACACTAGCTATAAGCATACTATATACCAATAGAAAAAGTCATAAGAAATTTAACTGATAACAGCATTTGCTGAGCTTCTTGTTCTTGCTGATTGATTCGTCTCAAATAATAATCAGATGACAACATAGCCCATGAATCCTAGAAACCCATTTATGTCAGAGTTCTTTTTTGACTTCCCACTTGTTAAGTTCTACCATATCCTCTTTGGCACTCTGAACTGTGGGAATCATTTCAGAAATTGCTCCAATACAGGCACCTTGCCCTTTTCCCTGTACCATCCTGTGGAACAAACTCATTGGGGTGTAATGCTACCTTTTATTTCCAGCTCTTTCCTGGAAAAAAATGGTTAGCTCATTGTCTAGTTCAACAAGGCCCTCAGCCATAGACTTGCAACCTGTGAAGCACACAGATGTGCCTAAATTGTAGCCCTACCATTTTCGGTCACCGATAATGTTATCACAGACATGATGGGATACATACAGGACAAGCCACATTTGTTTTTGTTAAATTTTAAGCAAGGGACATGCGTAGATGGAAAACATACGGGGATGCGACGGGGGGTCAACTCATAAAATAGCCAACTTATTTTGGGTTGAAGTAAAACAAACTGGCCACTTGTGCTTTGTGGCTTTTCCGAATCATCTGATAATTATGATGAATTAGTGTTACTTTGCATTGTTTTGCTAAGTTAGTGTTAGTTTCTATAAGTCTTGATTGGTTGTGGTTCATATTGAGAATAACTAAAAATATGGAAAAACTAAATGTATTCTACCGTGTCCCCCAATGTGTGAGTGTCCCCAGTTTTTTAGCATTTCCATGTCCGTTTCCCTTTCAGTGTCCATCTCCCTTTCCATTTATATATTTTCCATGTCTGTGTTCTTTTCCATGCTTCTTAGCTTCTAACCTACGCTGCCCTTGGATAAGTTGTGAGCATTTGATTGAGATTCTAGGTTTTATGTCATTGTGAGCAATTAGTCATCCTTTTCCCTAGGACCCACATTTATTTTAAAAGTGGCAGTTAGATTGTTCAAAGCTTAGGCTTTTTCCAAGTGCTGCTTCATGTTTTTTGGCTTTGTATTGTGTTCTCATTTCTATGCTACAACTTTTAATCTAGCTTGTGTTGGATTTGTGAGAGTTTTTATCACATCTAAGTATTTACTTTGCAGTTTTTGTGCCTTGAGCCTCCATACTACATTTTCACATAAATGCTGAATTTTGTGCTTTGTTTGGTATTTCTACTTAAAGGGTGTTACAATATCCCTGGAGGCAAAAAGAATTTATTCGGAATTCCTGGGGACCCATTATTCTTCTGGATTTATTTTAGTTTTATGTAGGTGTTTAACAGTTTAAGAATAATATCTGCAAGCAGCATGTGTGTGTAACTAGAAGAGTTTCTCTAATCAAGAAAGTAAGGGTCTTTCTGGAGGCAACGTCAAGAAAGCATTCCCTTTGCTTGAACTCTCTCATACAAGCATTCACATAATATTTCTACTTTTCCGGTTATATATTAGCATGTGAGCTCAGTAACTTCAAATTTTGTCTCTGCAAATATTGGGAGGAATTTCTCCTGGATTGGAAATTCTTATACCATTACATCTATATTGGTGTGAAATAGGCTTTTACCGATTTAAACAGATTGCTTTTATGATATGCAGGGTTTCTTTCCAGATTGTGGTGTTCACTGGATGTTGTCATTTTTGCAAGTAAAGATATACACAGTTTGTTGATGCTGGTTTCTTTTCCATATCATGAAGTTATACAGAGTTTGTTGTAGAGTGCTGGTTTTGGAATGTGAGTGTTTTTTTTTCCGACTGGCTGCAAGACCATATATCATTTTTTGGCTCATTGGCGGTTGTATTCTCCTGTTTTGGGGCGTCATATTTTCAAAGGCAGACATGAAAAGACATGAAAAGCAGGACTAAATATTATTCTTTTTTTGTCAGGTTGTTCACAATTTGAGAGTGTGTGCAAATGATTGGTTTTGTGAGGTCATTGAACGATTATGTGGTGGTAATTTTGGTTGTATTCATTGTCGTTTTTTACTTTTATGTTCGCAGACTTCCTGTTCATGTTCTTTATTGATCGGAAAGTGACAGTACTCTACTTGACAGGTTTTGGCATTCTTTTTCACGTTGTTGTATGTTCCCAACATACAATGAGAAAAGGAAAATGTTTCTTACAGTACCTCGGTCGGGTTATTGAAGGGTTTTCGACATCTCTTAGGAATTTGATTGGTCTGTTTTGGTAAGATTGATACTTCGAGTGTGTTCTTTGCAGCTGTTTAGACGAGAAAAGTTCTGTTTTAACTTGCTGGACTTGGGAGATTCTAGGATTCTTGTTCACGTAGCTGATTTACATTCACAATTTTCTTTTAGCCTCTTATAACCTGGCGTAGCAGTAAACTTACCACATTGTTGCTTGATGGTCACACGTTCAATCCTTTGAGACAGTCTCTCTGTCACAAGGGTGGGTGCTGCGTACATCAATCCTTCCACATGCCCCATATATGCAGGAACTTCATGCACTGGGACGCTCTCTTAGTACTACACTCTGTTAAGTAAAATGGCGAAAACGCTTAGCTATCCCAGGATGAAAGGAAATTGTTGACATGTAACTTTTGAGACTTGTTTGTTTGACTAGACTAATAAGAAACTATACATCTTCCTATGATAAGTAATCTTATCAAACGAAGTGAAGGAATTAATATTGTCCGAAAATCCTACAGGTACCGGCCTCTGTGCCCTTTGTGCACAGACTTGCGTGCGGGTCCCACAAAAGTGATTGGTTAAAATTAATAAACGGTGCTGATCATTTGAGCCGGATCCATAGGTAGGTCCCGCACGTTGATCTGTGATGTGCACAAAGATCGATCCCCATAGTAGGTCTGAATAATGTCAGGCCTCATGGTTGGTACTGTATATTCCCATTTTTTTTGTGTGGGTTATAGAATCCGATGGACATTTAATCTGAACCATATAAATTCTAACCAAAGTCTGAATATCTAATTCTCTTGATGTTGTGTTTGGATGACCGGAGAATATGATTACCGGTAATCAAATTTCTAGAAATTTTCTTTGGTAAGAATAGAAATATGATTACTGGGAATCGAATGCCTAGGAATTGGATGCCTGAAGTAATTTCGTTTTAATTTCATTTCAATGTTTAGATTAAGTCAGTAATTGGTAATCTTACACGGAAAATAATTATTTTGGAAATTTATTATAGTCAACATTTCATTTTCTTAATGAATGAGCTAGGAATCTAAACATCTCATGGTGTAAGAGAGGGATCAGATAGTTTGCGAATGTGATTCCTGGTTGAATATGTCATAATGAATAACATTCTTATTTTTGTCTCTACCAAACGTCGGAATCTTAGAAGCATGACATCACTTTCTCGTTCTTGACTCTTTCAAACGTTGGAATCATGGAAAGAAGATATCACATTCCCTCGAAGTTTCCACCATGTGTCTAGCTTTCGAAAGTCGAGGATAATTTTTAGGCATGACCCTCTTAGCTTTCGAGATATTCCTTCCATGGAAGAAGGGATGAGAGGTGAGTCATCCGAGACAGTTTTAGACATGCACCCTCTTAGCATGCAAGACGAACTAAAATGAAAAAAAAAAACTACTAGTAATGTTTAAGAAGTCAAATTCCATGTCACGTGAGAAAATACACGGTTTGGATGCCCATAAACTTTCTCCTCGTTGATTGTCAACTTCTGGAAACTCAACAAGCTGGCAAGCATTTTCATTTTTTCTTTTTTCATCATCCTGATTTGCCATTTGAGGTTGAAAAATAAAGAACTTCCTCGAGATGACAACAGGGACAGGACATGGCTCCACAAAATATCAATAAAACATTAATGCATTTCGCTATACCAAACGGGGAATATAACAACACGAGAGGAGGGACCTCTCAAAACCTTTGAAACGGTGTCGTTTCAAAGGTCGGCACCCTTTGCTGTCCCACATGGACAGCAGAGTCCCCGTGTCACATGCGGACGTCATCGAATACTAGTTCTGCCAAACTTAATATAAGGTTGGAGCTCAACTTGATTTTTTTTTTGGAAACTCAGACTCCGCAGTTTGCTATACTACTTTTTATGTAGGGAGACTTGCGCGTATTCAATCATTAAGACCGGGCCGGTCGAGGGCCCGGGTGTTGTTGGTGCAGTGGGTGTTTAGGCTGAAGGTGTTTATGCATCTGCTTTTTGTGTATTGTCTAATAGTAAGTAGGAGTAGCATTTAGGCTGAAATGTATGTCATACTTTTTTTTTTTATAACTGTTCGTGCCAGCTTATGCGCACCTCAACTAATATTGGATGCACAATCTCATCGCCCACTTGCGGAGAGCCCACTTAAAACCGGAGTAAAACTCAGTATGAACAGTTCACTAGCACCAAAGCAGTTAATCGCACCTAAAAAGCTCGAGCTAGAGACCTTAACAGGGAGCAAACAAGCCTTGACCATTAGGCCAATTCCTTCGGTTAAAATGTGTTTCATAATTGCCTTTCTATTTATGGTTCTAATCCGGTTTATGTACTTCTATTATAATTTGAATTGTTAATCAAATTGTCCTTTCGAGATTTGTTTTCTTTTATTAGTTTATATTTCATGACATATAAATCGATGCCATTCTTAGCAGAGCTACTGGACTTGCAATTATTTTCACAAGCTTGAAGAAATGCATAAATATGAGGCACAAATATTTATAAGTAGCAGTATTTTCAACGGTAGTAATTTAAATCAATACAATGAAGGGCCTAAATATGAGGCACAACAGTTACCCATAGCACTAGAATTCCAATTAAAACTAATTAAATAGACTTATGCACTTGTCATTTGCACAAAGAAAAGTCCCTGTATGATCAGGGGAAAATAAAAAAACAAAAAAACATGAATCTAAGCCAATTCGTGATTTAAATCTCTCGCAAAAGGTGGTCCCTGAGTACTTTACCATGGATTCCATCGGCATCTCACTCGAGATTTGAATTCAACCTGGATTTCAAAAATCTCCAACAATGGCAAATACTCGAGAGATCCAAATAAACACACAAAGCAATTACAAAAAACAAAAAACAAAAGTAGATGGGAAGGGGGGGAACCTCCCTTATTAGAAATCTCAAAATAAAAGAATGAAAAAAGTCGGTCTTGGATTCATCAACCAACAATTCCTCTGATTTCGGCCCCACCGTCATCAAGAGATTTGTCTTACCACCACCACATAAGCAAATCATCTGACAAGAGGAGATTGGAAAACCCTCGTGGAGATAAACTTGCATCATGGCCTTCAAAAGGAAACCCTAGGGGGAGAAGAAGGTGAAAGGGGAGACAAAGGAGGTGGAAGCTTAAACCCTAGGAGCCCCAACACACAAGTGATGATGTATTCCTTCTGAACAAGCAAGCGATTCAATAAGAGAGGACTCGAAAATCTTAGTAGGGCTAGAATAATAAGCAGAAGAAAATTTTCCGATACATACAAATTTTCCGATACATAAAACTGCTGAAAACTACAAATTTTCAAACCAATATAAACAGGTAGATCCCGGGAAAGATTGTTCAGTATGCAAAATGTGAACTTACATTTTTTTTGCTAAAAAAAGAATTATTTTTTCATAAATTATGAAAACTTAATGATATCTATTAACTTATAAGAAAATGTTTGATTTCCTAATGGAAATATTTATTTTAAATTATCATTACGAATAAGACAATCTTTTGGGATGTAGGTAATAGTACTATTTTGGTAATTTTTGTTGGAGCATCTCTAGCTTTGACTCTATCTTGACCAACTCAAAATTTGAGCAAAATTATTTAAATTCATTTCCAATTATTTACTCAGACTCTGACAAAAAATGAAATTTTACTCAATCTCGTACCCAATTAAGAGAAACCCTTTTTATTTACTCAAATTCTATCCAACCGAACATGAGACTTGTAATGTTCTATTTAAGTTCGCTATCTTTACCCATGTATTTTCCACTTAAAAGTTGACACATGGCAATTCTATAAAAAAAATTGAGTTTGTACATTCCAATAATTTATTTATTTTTTAGAAATGGAAAAAAAATCATTTTGTACATTCCAATAAGTTATTTGTTTCTAGAAATGGGAAAAAAAAATCATTGATAATAAATAGGGTAGTACAACCATGAGCAAAGCAACCAACAATCAAAACAAAACAAGAAAGAAAGTAAAGGAGAATCATCAATTGGAACTTTTACCCATACTTTTTGCTTAACGTTTTAAATTCTGAGTTAGGAATCATTGAGGGGGTCAAGGTACAATATTCATTAGTTATAGGGTTAGGTTTGTGAAACTAAGAACGTACAGGAGTATCTGTATATACCTATCAGCCCTATAGTACCAATCGATCAGCATAGCATCACCCCAAAATCTTCATCTGAAAGTAGAAAACAGAGCTCATCAGCTCCGACGACGATCGGCGACGATCAGAAACGGGTGAATCTCTGTGTGTGTGTGTGTGTGGGGGGGGGGGGGGGTGGGTGTGGGTGTGTTCTTCTCCCTTTCTCTCTCTGGTCGTCTCTATTTGTTTGTTGTTTTATGGGTAATTCAGATGCTTATACAAAATATATTTGGGGTCTAGCAAATGCAAGTGTTACGAATTTATGACCTATTCTTTTGCACTTTTTAGGGGCCTGAAGTGGTGGCTTTCATTAAACATGAAAGTTTCTTCAGTTTGATAATGGGTTTAGTTTACTTACCCAAATACTGCAAAGATTTGAGCTTGGCAGAGTATGATTTAAGATTGATCAGTCGTTTCCGTTTATTTGTATAGGTAAGTCATTTCAGCATCGGTAGAACTGAAAATTGTTGGACTAGAACCAATCTCAATTTTGGGTTTAGCCGTTTATGTAATTCTGATGATTGAATTTCGTACTTTCTAGGGTTTTTTTTAAGGTTTTATTCCGTTGCGAAGTAATTCAAGAGTTTCTTCATTTGGATGATGAGTTTAGTTTACTTCTCTTTATATCATTAGACGGCATGTGGTAAAGTTTGCTATGAGAGTTTTCAGGAGTTTCCAATAATTGGGTTTTTTCTTTTCTGTCATTTCATCGTCAATAAAATGTATAATAGAGCTTGTGGTTTCTGACTTGTTAATGTACAGTGCCTACAGGCATCTGGGATTAATGGGTTATGATGAGGGGTGCTCAATGGATTTGTTTTTGGCTCACTTACGATTCCCTATTTTTTGTGCTTCTTTCTTGTTTAATAAACCTGGAACACGGGCAATCGTTTTGATTTGGTATGTTGATTGCCTATTTATGGAGTTAAAGTCAGTTCGGTACTCAATGGTGTTGAGTATGTTATGATTAATGATCTTTGTACGATTCTCATCAAATATTGTAAGATTTGAGAGTGTTGATTGATCGATTTGTATATGTTTAATGGTTTTTGTTCAGTTCACTATCGATTGAATGAAAAATTGAGCTTGTGATGTCTGATTTATGCAAATATAGTCGTTTTTCACTAATGGGTCTCAATTGGGTGCGGTGCTTACGGAGCTGGAGTGCAGTCAACTTCTGTTGGATATTTACGACCGAATGGAACACGTATTGTTTTGGGGTTTCAATGCCTCGTTTTAGGGGGTTCTTTTGTTTTGGGAAGATACTTATAGCGTGTGAGATCCCTTTGCTTCCTCTATTTCTAGTTCAGTGGACTTCTTGTCCTCCCTCTCATGTACTTCGTTATTTCTGGTCAATAAATTTCTATTATCGTAGCCAATAACAGTATGCACCATTCCTTCTAAATTTTTTGCCTGGAAAGGTATCAAAATCTAACCAGAACTTATGCAGTTATACAAAAGTCAAGTGGAGATTTGAATACAATGGGAAGCAAGGGTTGTGATGAAGTTATGATTTCTGGGAGCGATGAGTGTTCTGAAGCAACTGTTGAGATAAAGATAAAGACATTGGATTCTCAGACATACACTCTGCGAGTGGATAAATGTGTACGTACTAGTTGTAATTCCATTGTTTACATAGCTGAAGATTTTTTTCTTCGCATCTTTTTGTGTGGGTGGGTAATTGAAGTTCACAGCTCTTGATCATTTACTGGCTGAACTAGTAAATCTCGTTCACTTGTATTGTATACAATGTTCGTAGTACTTGAACGTTCTTTTCAGATCCAACAAAACATCTACAGTTTATTTTGACACGGCTAGGCAATAAAATGAGGGATAAATGCCGTATTCGTGTCCGAATCCATGCTTGTAGCTTACTAAGCGTTGAACTACATTGATCTGGCCCCTCAACTTGGTTTTGGTTTTGGTTTTCTGTCTTTACAAGCTCTTTGTGTATTCATGCGTCTATTTCACATGTATTTTTCTGTGTCCTATGCACGAATATTGTGTTTACACTGCTATAATAAGTACGTATCATTGAGTTTAACTATGTAGGGGTATACAAGTGTCATTTTGATTATTGAAAACATGTCCAATTGTTACTTCTGTGCAAGTCCCAGTATGTTATTTTGGCGGGGAAGGCAAGTTTTTCACTTGAGTCTGGAATAAAGGTGGTTTGAGTTTAGGTTTTTAAAGTTGAGGAGGTATATCTTACAAATGTGTAAAGTTGATTTTTCTACAAAATGGTATTGCACTGAAATAAGATTGTTGTGGCGCCATTGAAGCGCATAAAGTACACTAGATGACTAGAACCATTTCTCCTCTTCTTGGGTAGAATCTTGGTTTGCGTATATCTCTTTTATTGCTTGCTACTCTCATATGTTTCTAATCTTTTGGATCTGTCAATTTATACATATGCATGGCTGTGAACAAACAATGCATATACATTTGCAAGCATATTCATGACCTATTGATACTTCTTAGTTCTTTCTCTGTCAATGCCATGCAGGTGCCCATACCTGCATTGAAGGAGCAAATTGCTACTGTTACTGGTGTATTGTCTGACCAACAGCGCCTTATATGCCGTGGAAAAGTTTTGAAAGATGATCAGCTCCTGTCAGCTTATCGTATCTGTTTTCTATTTCAGTTGTTGAAGCTTAACATGAGTTAATTTCTTGTTAATTGTAAAGTAGCTGGAAAATATGCTTGTCTTGGTATAATTGGCTGCATCTAGGTTATCCCATTGACTGCTTCAATGGACAGAAGGATCTGTCACCCAGAATCTGATTGATTTGAGCATTTCTGTCCCAGTTGAAACTAGGAAACTGCTTTTTGTCTCCACCTCCGATAGATATTCCTTGTACTCCATGAACTCCAGTGTCAAATTGTGCTGTTTAACTTGCTTCGATATGAAGAAGCCATCAGTTTCATGTCTTAACCTTTTAACTGCCATCCATGTAGAGTTTTTGCTACTCTGTCGGAATTAGTGAATTACTTGTTGCAGATTCAAGTCTTAAGAGTTATTATTTCTAAATGTCTCAGAAGCGCTATATGGATTCCAATCTGGTGTCAGTATTCTCGTATGCCTTGCTTTTTTGTAATTGTTATAGACGTTTTCAAAAGCAAGTTTGCCTTTGCCCTTGTTATAATGGAGGGTGAGATTTTCCAAAACTGATGGTGACAAAATCGGTATGTTGGGTGATTATTTGTCGTCGACGTAGAATATAGAGAGGTTTCGGTGTTTCTCAAATTCGATAGCATATACTCTCCTTTCAAGAGCTCCATGCCTGTGGAGGAACATTGTTGATTCTTGATTGGATGATGTTTCTCCATTTTTCATTTGAAAAAGAAAGACGTCATTGTTTTCTGCAATCGGTAGTTGATTCTCATGTTTTTGGTTTCATATCTGGCAGAGATGCACATTTTACTTCTACGCTGATATTTTTTTGTGTATCACCAAAGAAATTTTATATATGGATTCTACCACTGATATTTGTACTCAGCTTCTTTGGGTAGTGGAGTTCCTTACATCGAATGATTTTAGATGTGGAAGATGGTCACACGCTGCATATGGTTGTGAGACAACCACTGCCACCACCTTTGGGGAGTGCTCCTGATCATCCAGGTCTTTCTGCGACTTTTAATCTGATAATGAACTCACTTTATACTTGCCATATCATGCAATTCATGGCTGTAGATTATTTTGTATTTTGTTGTGTTTCTATGTGTCGGATATAGGATTTAATGAAAAATTGTTTACTGCAGAAACTCTTGTTTGGTGTTGCTCTAATTTGGAAACCACTATTTCTACGCTGCTTACCTCTCTCTTCTGCCTTTACAGATTTGTTGTTTTGAACTTCTCATTTTGAACTTAGAAAAGCTTGCATCTGGTTTCGGGCATAATTTCTATTTAGTCCTTGTGAATTGTGATCTAAGAAGAACAGACAAGACACGGCTCAGAAACGTGGATATGTTATTTCTAAAAAAAGTAGTGCACAAACACACATGAATATGCTTGAATTACTCAGATTCAACGATACAGTCAGGTTTAGATATGAGCATAAGTTTGAGTCCTAAATTACGTATTTGTTAAGATACAACAGATAATGAAGAATCTGGCTTTGCTTACAAATTGTACAATGGGATTTGATAAGACTCTTACAAGAACACATAGGAAGTGATTTATTGTAACCATATCTTGTCGTGCAAACAAAGTTGGTAATATACAAGCTACAATATATATTTCATATATTTCATCTTCCTAAACCCTCTTCTATAATATTCCATAAAAGTATCCTTCGCATTTCTCTACCCATTTTAATTAAAGTTTAAATGTTACTAGTCTTACAATAATATTTTCTCTTCTTGTTTAGGATAGTGATATGCCAAATTTCGAATTTTGGTAGTCGTGCATTAGTAAGTGACTAAGAAGTTTCAATTACATAGTATATACTATTTTCTTAGCTATAGAAACCAAAGAAGTGTCGGACACATTGCACAAAGTGTGTCGGACACTTGCTTGAATTAAGTTTCTTATTTCTAAATTTAGAAATAAAGAAAATACTATCAGACACATGTCTGAGAAATGACATGCTGGACATAGACCCTTCGCCTTCTTTGAATTATCCATGCTTCTTAGATTATGATTATAAAAGTTGTTAAATTTGGTCTTCCCCTTTCCTAAGCATATTGTTTGACCTCATTGTAGCATATTGTTTGACCTCATTGTGTTTTGTATCTCTATTTCTATGATGTACTTATCGATATATGTTGTTCATGCCCAAATTTCCCTTACTGTTTGTTTCTCTCATGTACTCACCGACTATTGTTAGATCAACTATAACCAAACCAAACCGAGCCTTATGTCCCAAATCAATTGGGGTCATTTTCCTCCATTAAGCTCTGTCAAGTGCTGCTTGCTCACTTAGACCTAGTAGAGTCAAATCCTTGCGCACTATCGCATCTAATGTCAATTTAGGTCTTCCCCTCCCCGGCGCGTTGCTACCCAAAGCTATTCTAGCCGCTCTCTTAATTACTGCATCTGCTGGTCTACGATGGACATGCCCAAACCACCTAAGCCTATTTTCCCTCAACTTCTCCTCTATAGGTACTACACCTACCATCTCGCGGACTGTTTCAAATCTAGTCCCATCTCGTCTAGTCTTACCGCACATCCACCTCAACATTCTCATTTCCGCTACACTTATCTTATTCACCTGCTGTTTCTTAATAGGCGAGCATTCTGTCTCGTAAAGCATCACTGGTCTTATGGCAGTTTTATAAATTTTCCTTTCAATTTTGTGGGTACCCTCTTGTCACATAGTACACCAATAGCGTTTCTCCACTTAAGCCACCCCACTTGGATCCTATGGGTCACATCATCTGCAATCTCTTCATCTTGACTACTAATAGAGCCTAAATACCTAAAATGGTCCCTCGTTGGTATCTCCTGGTCTTGAATCATCACTATTTCTTCATACGCACTTCTGGTACCACTAAACTTGCAAACCATATACTCAATTTTACTCCTACTTATCTGAAAGCCCTAAAGACTCTAATGCTTCCCGCCAAATTTCTAATCTAGAATTAACACCGCTAGCAGTTTCATCTGCAAGGACAATATCATCTGCAAACAACATACACCATGGAATATCCTCGTAAATCTGTCTAGTCAATTCATCCATAACTAAGGCGAAAAGGTACGGGCTTAAGGCTGACCCTTGGTGTGATGGGAAATTCACTCGTTTCCCCTGGTGGTGATCTAATGGCAATGAAATTCACTCGTTTCCCCTGCTGGTGATTTAATGGCAGTGACGACACCTTCATACATGTCTCTAACCACATCGATATACCCTTTGGTCACTCCCTTTCTCTCCATAACCCACCATATAATGTCTCTAGGCACCCTATCATAAGCCTTTTCTAGGTCTACAAAACCATATGAAGATCCTTCTTCGTTGAATTGTGTTTTTCTTCCACTCTTCTTAGTAGGTAAATAGCTTCCATGGTCGATCTCCCAGGTATGAACCCAAACTGTTTCTCCGACACCATAGTCACCATCCTCAATCGATGCTCAATAACTCTTTCCCACAACTTCATCGTATGACGCATCAACTTAATACCTCTACAGTTGTTGCAACTTTGAATATCCCCTTTATTCTTGTAGATAGGTACTAAGGTACTCCTCCTCCATTCGTCGGACATCCTCTAGATAAAATGATCTTGTTGAACAATTTTGTCAACCAAGTCACCCCCAAGTCACCTAGGCTTTTCCACACTTCAATAGGGATACCATCTAGTCCTATGGCCCTACCCGGTTTCATCATCTTCAATGCCTTGGCCACTTCGGACTTTTGTATTGGAAAGAAAATGTACTTAAGTGCATCTCATTTCTTGATACTTCTCTGATTCTTTCAAATACATCTTTGTGAGTTACCTCTTAGGCTCTGGAGTGGCAGCGCTCCATAAATTTTTAGCAAGGTGTTCTGAAATTACCTCTAACTCTAGTAGCTCTGTTAACCATTTATATACGCACAGAATCTCAAATGTGACTAAAGAGTGCGACCAAAAACAAAATCTTCTTTCCAGAAAGATTGTCGACTATGTAAAATCAGCACTTTAAATAAATGTTTGCCGGGGGAATTCTGACTATTTGGCCGCAAGTTACTAGACATCAATGAGTTCTTTTAATTTCTAAGAATTTTTTTAATGTTCTTGTTATGCGTAGTGGACAATCTTTTTGGAACAGAGGGAGCAAGAGTTAACTATTGTCCTGGACCAGTTTCCATGTCTTGAGCCAAGGTTAAACCGGCCCATCAATCTGCTGTTATCCTTTTGAGGCAAATTGTGATGAATAGATTGACATGGGCTTTTTTCTAAGATGTGCTCTTCTTATTTTGTACCCATCAGGATGACGTGACGAGATTTTTTAATCATAGTCCTGGATGCAAAGGTAGACTGTTCTAGACAACAGAGTTCTGCAACCTAGTTGAATTTCTTTCATGATGGCCCATGATTTCACAAGCTAAACAAACGAAAACTTTAAAGTAGATGTTATGATAAGTAAAAGACCATCAGCAATGGACATGGTGTAGGTTTCAATCGACTACTTTGTTTCATTTTGGACTTTCATGTGCCGCGTGTCATATCGTGGTGGCAAATGGTTTATTGGTTGCTACTTGTTGTCAGTGTTATTATCCTCTATTGTTCATAGTAGCAAGTTTTGTAGGTATACTGAAATGCTTCTTTATTTCTCTTTTTTGGGGGCTTCAATGAGTGAGATATACAAATCTATACAACTGTCTGTTCAGTTGCGGGTTTCTGTTTATTGTCTCTTTCATAAGAGATTGTTCATGTTTTAATGGCTAATTTTCAAAGGTAAGTTTTCCCATTGTCGCAGGGACTGATCCTGCATCAAGTAGCAGTCTAGGAAATCAATCAGGGCCCAGTGTGGTACTTGGAAGCTTTAATATTTCGGAACAAGGAGATGGTGTTCTTCCAGATTTTAGTCGGGTAAGTATATCAGCTATCTTCAGTTTGAACGATCTTATTCTAAATGGTGCTAACTATCTGTGTAAATGTTTTGCGCTCTCTCTCTCTCTCTCTCTCTCTCTCTCTCTCTCTCTCTCTCATAGATTGTCTCAGCCGTTCTTGGTTCATTCGGTATCACTAATTTTGGAAGTGGCAATGAAGGGGTTGATATCAGGGTAAGTTTGTGACAATGTTAAAAACTTCGATGGGCTGTTTTTATTTAATATCAAAATAAAGTTCATTTAGTTAAATTTCCTGTAATAATAAATTTTCCACTAGATTTGCTTGCGTGACGTGCCATGTGGACCTATCGGTGGTTGAATATCCCATCTTCCACACTCCAAGTAATCTTTTGTCATTAACCATTTTGAAAATGAAGTGATGATGGGTCAATTTATAAGCACATAAGAAACTTATTTTTATAGAAGCTTCATTCCTTTGATTTGGTTTGGCCACGGTCCCACAACTCGAGCTAATGAAATGATTTGTTTCTAGCCATTCAGTCTTAATGCAATTATGAGCAAGCGATAGGCTCTCAGGAGCTTTGGTTCATTCATCGGGAAGAATTGAGGTCTAAACGTATAAGAAATGACCCTCCCCCTTTTATTATGTTTTAAATTCCAGGGAGCTGCTCCAGAAGGCCTTTCAAGAACACCTGCTGGTGGCTTAAGAAATTCTACTGGACAGCAAACTGACCAACCTGCCTCAAGGGGTCAGTCTGATCCCCACAATGTCGCTCCTCCATTTGCAACTTCTGTGCCTATGGAGCATCTGCACCCTCCTGTATGTTTCAAGTCCCCTTTTCTATGATTTTCTTAATATTGTTTCGTTTTGTATTTGCATTTTATCATTTTGTCACCATAATTGAAATATCTCTTGTGCAAGTATCTTCATCTTGAAGTAGTTTCCCCCTCCCCCCCCCTCTCTCTCTCTCTGTGTGTGTAACCGTGTGTTTGCAGGTGATTCCGGATTCCGTGACAACATTGTCCCAATATTTGACTCGTATGAGGCATGAATTCAGTGGAAATGGTAAGAATTCCCTCTTTTTGCTCTTTTTTTTTTCCTGTGTAGGTCTTTGGTTGCTTTCAATAATTTACATTATTGAAGTACTTTGGATTTGGCAGTCAGAGGCCAGAGCAATAATTCTCAAGCTGCTGGTACCGGACAAGATTATGATGCTGCCATACGTTTAGCTGCTGGACGAGGAGGTCTCCCAACACCAGCTTCTTTGGCAGAAGTGATGCTGTCTACAAGACAAATACTCACCGACCAAGCAGCAGATTGTCTGTCTGTAAGCACTTACCAATTAATTTGGTTTGTTTTCTTATTAGATTTATAATTTAAAAGAGTGCTGTTGTTTATGTTTGACCACCTCAAAGGTAAATGTAGTAGTGTTTTTCGGAAAGTTACCAATATTCAGACTGTGTTACTATGGACAATGGGGCGGGATTTAGATTCTGACAAAAAAGAGACATTGATAGAGGACTCGTATTCTTGTGAGCTATTTGATTTCTGAAGGATTTAAATTCTGACAAAAAAGTTATCCAGTTAGTCAGCTTTCAGAAGACCTATTGTAATTTTATTTTTCGAAATCATCTCTTTTCTGCTCTGAATGTCTAACACTGATAACTACAAAACTTCAAGAACTCATTTTGCAGTAGCAAATATTCAATGGAAAAACCAGAAAGATTTGCAGGGTTGTTAAATGCTTTTATATGATTGTTCATGCTTAGATTGGACTTAGTCCAGAAAATCATGTTCTTGCTGGCTAGTTTTTCTTTTCAAATAAATCTGGAGGGCGTTTATGGACAGTAATATAAAGGACACCAGTTTGTCGGGCCAGAAGATTATTTTAGATATTAAGCAACCCCCTGAATTTGTTGTTGTTCACAATGAGTTTTTGCTTTTATTTTATTTTTTTAGAACTAATATTGCGAAGCAGCATTGTAGTGGAACAAAAACTAGTTATCGTTCTGGTAAACAAAGGGTTTAGCTATCGGGTAACAGACGGACTTTTGAATCCGGTTCTTGGATCCACAAGATAAATCACCATAAACACAAGAACTAGAGTAAACTGTGAATTTTATGGAATAATAGATCAACACTGGATTTGCTCTTAGGCTTACATTCCTATTAATAATAGAAACATTACCCCAATGCTACTAGGGATCTAGTTTATTCCTGTGAACCAAGAATCCGAATAGACTTGGAAAACAAAATCAACTGAAAAATATAAACATTCCTTTTCAATAACTAATTCTACAATAACGAAACTGGGAATATAAAATCTTCCAAATCTTATCCCATATCCATTCTAAGAATTTGATAAGAAAGTACTTGTTCGGAAAAAAAATTGGAAGCAGAAAATGGAAGTAATGGGAAGAAACTTCGAAGGGAGCTTTGGAGACGTATGTACCTCACTAATTGATTCTTGCCAAGGAAGGAAGGAAGCTGTTTAACGAAAAGTTGCAGTAGAATTACGCATCTGAGATATCAACTAACTTTTGGCATGGTTCTCTTTTCATATATGCAGCAACTTACAAGACAACTAGAGGATCAAGCAAATATTACTGATCCTTCGGCAAGGACGAGCATTCAATCCAATGCAATGAGATCTGGAGTTCTTTTGCAACACTTAGGTGCTTTGCTGCTAGAGCTTAGCCGCACAACCATGACATTAAGAATGGGCCAAACACCGGTGCGTTTATTTTTGTTCCCCTTTTCTCACATGGCATTTAACTTGTGTTATTTGTGACGGGGGCTTCATAAAAAAATTCTTAGACACTTGTGCTCTGTTTGATTGACTGGACTCGTAGTTGATGGATATATAATCGTATAGAATAAGGAATCCTATCAGATCACTGGGGAGGCATTAAGATTAAGTAAATCCCACATCCTGCAAGGTGTTGTACAGACCATGTTTTGTGGAATCCCATATATGATAGCTATTTAATCCTAGCAGCAAAAGTTCTGACCGAAGATGGAATATGTTTCTTCTTGGACATGCATTGCAATTTGACGCAAAAATCTAGACAAAGCAAATGGGGCAGACTCGTATATCTGGTTCCATAAATCTCAAGAGGGTATGACTTTTTTCTTTTTTCAGGCTGATGCTGTTGTTAACGCTGGTCCTGCTGTGTTTATATCAACATCAGGCCCCAATCCTATAATGGTTCAGGTAAAATGCTTGACATTGATTGGAATTCTTTATTTCTATCAAACCACTGCTAATTTTGTATTAAGACAACGATTGCAATCCTAAACCAAAACTCAATACTCATAAGATCAAGCAAGTAATTTCACATGATGTGCAGAAAATTAAGCAACAATGATCAACTCTTTCTTCAAATGTGATATCTACCGTCACTCTCAATAATCTCATGGGCTGACTCCAATTGCTAGAGTAATGTTTTGATAAAAAAATCAATAACTCTAGCAATTGGAATCAACCCTTGAGATTACTGAGGGTGATGGTAGATATCACATTTGAAGAAAGAGTTGATCATTGTTCATTAATTATCTGCATGATCCATTTGAGTTTTGGTCTAGGATTGCAATCCTTGACATTGATTGGAATTCTTTATGTTTTATGCCTAAGTTAACACAAAATTTGCAGTGGTTTGATTGGAATTCTTTATATTTTTCTTCGCTCTTCCATTACTCCCAAACAAATTTGAGCAGCCACTTCCTTTTCAACCTGGGACAAGTTTTGGGGCTACTCCAATGGGATCTGTTCAACCTGGCTCTGGATTATCTGGAGCTTCTCTTGGATCTGGTTTCCTTCCAAGAAATATTGACATCAGGATTCGAACAGGTAATGTTCTTATTGGTTGTAGTCTTAGGTTTTCCAATGATGTTTACAATATTTCAAATTTTTTAGTGTACGGTAACGGGCATAAGTTTTTTAGTGAATTGATTTTTAGCACTTCCCTTTTTTACATTGGCACTGTTTTTTTTTTCTTTCTTTCTTTCTCTTTATTGTGTAAATTTACGATTGTGCTTTTCATTTATCAGTTCTCAAATCGCTATTTCATATACCAAAGTGCATTGTTAATGGAGTGAAAATGTATTAAAGGAATTTGATAAAATTATGTCCTCATAGATTTTTTCCACTTTGAGTTGTTAGAATTCCTTTTCTTATGTGTGAGCGCTAAATCTGGTTTCAAATAACTCCTTGTGGATGTCAATTTTACTCGTAGGTCCATTAATCCCCCCACCCAATGCTAATCAAAGGGAATCAGCTGGGGCACAGCAGTCTCCCGTGCAAAGCAACTTACCAACTTCTGGAGATGGAAGCTCCATTCATCAAGCTGCTGGTGGACTTCAATCTTCCACCAGGGATCCTCAAGTGAGGGTGGTCCCTATCAGGACTGTGGTTGCAGCAGTGCCTGCTTCCGCCAGGCGTTCCTCTTCTGATTCATCTCATGGTTCTGTGGGGTTACTGTATCCAGTTATTGCAAGAGTTCAACGTGTAGGGTCTGGAAATTTGAGTAATCCAAGCGGTTCTCAAGTATCCGACGAGCTTGCTGGTGTGGAGTCTAGGCAACAGCAGTACCCTGATTCTGCAGCACCACAGCGCGACACTGGAATACCTGGAGTAGATGGTAACTCAAGTACTCAAGACTTGCTTTGACTGCTCTGATTTCTTTGCTTGATGTGGCTTAGTACTGAAACTTTCTTTAGGTAGGAAATTAAGACAGCTTAGTAAAGGTTGAATTTGCCTCTGTTTGGAAGGGCTTTGCTCTTTCTATGCTGATCTAAGATTCACAAACTCTTCTACCCCCTAACATATCAGTGTCCGATACGTGTTGAACACAGACAAGTTCGGACACGGCCAAATAGGTGTTCGATATTAAAATATATCTGAGTAGTTGGAGATGCTAGGGACATTCAAAGGGCATGCTGAGGACAGGTTAGAGAGCCTAGTGCCATCTATAGAAGGTTTGAGATGGTCAAAAATCAAAATTCATGGATACTTTGTTCTTGAGTACTTAGTTAGTGACTGCTGTTTTTTTTTATCTTCATCATCGTAGTTGTATCCCCTTTTTATCCTTTTCTTGATAGAAATAACATGTTTTTAATGTTCTGGGAATTTGTACCTAGAAAATGTATATGCAAGTTTCTCAATCAGTTTCCTTTTTTCCTGTTCTGGATTTTTTAGAGAGTGTTTCCTCCTTTTATTAGGAAACTTCCAGTCAATCTGTCATTGTATAGAAAGTTGGCACTGCTTGTCTCGAGATCTATTATATTCAACATCTCTTTAACATGTCGGCCTCCAAATTTTTTAGAGATGACATCTCTGTGCCGTGATCGTATCCATGCTTCTTCGATGCTAAATATTTTAAGAAGTCTCTTCCTGACCTTGCTTTGTTTGGCAAACTTTTAGCAAATTGTTGAGTTGAATGCTTCAAAGACAAATGAACGGATATCATTTAAGTTCATGTTTCTTGTTGAGTACTGCTTGACAATCTATGCTTCATTATTTGGTCATTCTGAGTTTTTGGGTTCCCATTTCTTGAAAGCTCAGGACTCTAACTTGCGCACTATACTCTGGTATGTGTTTGTGCCTTAAAATAGTGTAAATCATCAGCTGTCCATTATTTTGCAGGAATTTATCTAGCCGATCTGTATTTAGTTTTAGATCCAAAAAGTGGACAAGAAACATAACGTTAAACTTTTCTTTTTTCAGCCAACACTCCAGGTGGTGCAACACAAAATGGTCAAGGACGCTCTACTCAGATTCCCAGTGGACTAGATCAGTTACTGAGGTCCATATTTCCCGGAGTTGATAACATCTACTACCAGGGAACAGATACAAGTTCTGCTGCGGGTAACATGGGACCAAGTCAGGGTACTACCACTACTCAGGAGGCTGCCCCAGGAGTGGGTGATGAAGGAATTTTCTTGTCTAATTTACTACGTCAGATCATGCCCATTATATCTCAAAACACAGAAAATCGGTCTAGTAATGCATCACCAGATGGAGGCAGTGAAACTATGGATACAACGAGACAAGCTTCTTCAACACAAGTGAGTTTGTTTCCAGTTATGTTTTCCACACCGTTAAAGATGAAATTAGGACATCTAAAATTTTTCAACTTGGAGAATCAAATAGGATGTGTGCTATCTAGGCTTTCTAACTTATCATTGCACATATGTACAAGGCTCAGGAGAATTCAGACAGGGGGACCTCGTCAGAACGGCGTGGCGATCCACCATCCCCGAGCTCCAAACGTCAAAGGGTAATTTTCTTCTTTGCCCTATTCTGTCATTTTGTGAATGGACAAACAAAGTTTCCTGTGGTTTTCCTTCCATCATTGCCAGAAATACCTCTCTTTTTAAATTACGCATTTACGACATGCTAAGAACCTTAGACCTGAGTGAGAGTTTTTCACAACGGCTAGTCTTTTATAGTTGTCTGAGTAGAGAATAAAAGGAGTCTTCCCTATTATGTTTAAGGTTGGTATGAAGTAGGAAATAAAGTTACCCGAGCGTTGATCTCAATTACGTAGTAAATCTTCCTCAGCTCTGGGATCCTTCCGCAAACCTCCCCGAGCTTTGATTTACTCTCCACGTAGTTCTAAGTCAGCTTCTTCTAATGCAGTAGTCACCACAGAGCTTCTTGCCTCGATCGTATTCCGCAACACTATCCCCATACGACCTAAGGATGGTTGTGATGGACATAAATTGAGTGAAGGTTTCTAAGTGGGAAATGTTGACATTGAATTCAAGTAAAGATGCATGGAGTTGTCTTCTGGATTAGTCTTGCAATGGTATTATTAACGCATAAATCCCCTTTATAAGGGCATGAAAAGCTGAATAAACCCATTAAACTCTTGGGAATGCAGAGAGGCTGCGTACACTCTGTAACCTAAAGATGTTAAGAGGCAAGCTTAGGGATTGAGAAACGAAATCTGTTTTATGAACTGAGAAACGTTTGATGGTTGAGATTAAACTAAATCCCATGTGCCTGCTTGAGGGAGTCGACTGCTGTCAAGTGAGGTTTGATCCGGTATTAAGCGGGGTTGTATGTTGGGTGAGTTTTGACCTGGTATTACGTGGGGTCCCCCGCAATGAGGTGATGTGGACCTTTTTCAAGTGAATGTCCTGCACTAGGAAACTAAGGAGAGACATCGTCTACCTGTCCAAAGACTCTGGACTTGCTTCCATAGTCCAATAGGTTTAGCAACCTAAAGGGCTAGTGCCTGTTATTTCAACGAATTAACGTGGTGTTTCTGAGACTTATCCAAATTCTAGTGAGAAGGCAAAAACTTTATTAATTTTACGTGGACTTCTAGCTTTTGTATACATGTGATCTAGCTTTTGTATATGCGGGTTGCACCCTGTTTTGCCTTAGCACTAAGAAAATTACAGAACAGAAACAAAGCTCTATTTGAGGTCTGGTATTTCATGGTACATGACGTTTTCCTTCCTCCCTTTCATGCTCTTTTTTTCCCTGGTTCGTTGGAGTTTAACTGTTCCGAAAGTTAATGCATACGTGCATAATTTCTGCAGAGGGATTGATTATCTCAAAGGCCTGCCATAATGGCCCAGGGCACAAGGAAAATGTGATGAGGCTTTCGGTTCATCTTAGTCGAGATCTTCATTGCAAGTTCAGGATTCCGAAAGTTCAAAAGCAGCTACAGTTGTTGACATGTGAGGCAGATATTTGAATAAGAATCATAAAGATATTGTATTGCATTACCTTTTATTTCTTTTTGCTTTACCGTATGCAATTTTCGCTTCATGTCTATCTATTTTATTTATTGTCCTATGGGTGTATGATATTTAGCACAATCGAACCATTTGAAATGTACTGTGCATGATGTTTTTGCTGGAATTATTAAGAGCATTTGGTAACTCATGGGGTTCTATCTTTGCAACTTTTTTCCCTTTGGTTTGCTTGGAGAGCCTTAATATCTGGAAGTAAAGAAATTGCCGTCGGGAAATAGAATGCGAGGCGTGTTACGTTTCATTTGTGCTCTTTCCCAAAATTATTTGATATTTCTGAATTCTTTCGTGGCTTCAAACTGAAAAGGTGTGTAGGGTACAAAGCTCGTATTTGACATTAACAAAAATACTTAATGATATTATCATTTTCCTGGTTCAAATGCGGAATATGCCGTAATGCGCAAGTGTTCTATCTTGTCTCTTGGCTAGTTTGTCTCTTGACAAGTGTGCTATATTATCGTTGGTAGAAGGTAAAACGAAGCTCTGACGACCCTTGTCTATTGTTTTTTTTTTTTTTTTCTCATTCGTCATTCCTAATAACATGGGGAGGGGGGAATGAGACTCAATCTCGAAATTCAATGTGGGACATCCAAGAGCTCTACCGCTAGCTACCACTTGCCCCTTGTCTATTGTTTTCATAACCTCAAAAGTTCACAACTTAATAAGGGAATTGAATTTCACACCCCTCATTTCAACACTTGCACCTCCTTTTTGTTTTTATTAGGGTGAAATTACTGAAATACCCCTCCATTTCAACATCTGCACCCCCAAGGGATTATAAAATGGAGGGGTATTTCAGTAATCTCACCCTAATAAAAACAAAAGGAGGGTGCAAGTGTTGAAATATGGGGTGTGAAGTTCAATCCCCCTTAATAATTCTCTTTAGAGGTCTATGCATGTTACAAAAACAGACCCTTTGACCATTTGCAATTCTTACAAAGTTTTGAATAGAAGCCCTAGGTAAGCAACGTTATCTTCGATAATCCTACAGCACCGAAATTCTAGTACTGCTCAATGCTCATTCGTCTTGGAAGAAAAATGTTGGACTTTCAAAACCCTGACAATTTACTTGGAATTCATTGGCTTCCTTATATCGTATGTTGTATTCGTTGAATTACGCATTGTCAATGACTGATTATTGAATTGGATGGATGGATGGAGTATTCGTTAGCAAGTCGTGTAATTTAATGTTTAATTTCCCAAACCCTGATATGAAAATGTTAAAGGAAGGAAAATTTAAAGGGGGGAAAGAAGTCATTGTGTGATTACAATATATGTTTCTTAAAACACAAAACCTTTTTTTTTTTTTTGCTCTAGCGTAAATTGAATTTTGCTCTAGCTTAATCATATTTTGAGTAGTTAAAATATTAGTATTTCATTTACCAAAATAGTCGCGCTGGACTGCGAGTGTGTTGTTTTATTTAATTTCGTGATTGTTACTGGGGGCTCAAACTAAAACAAGGAACGGCAAAGTTTTTACGATTAAAAAGAAAAATATAAACAAAATTAGTGTCTTGGACCTTTGGTACGTAATTGGTCCTATAAAGTGGAACTTGTTAGTTCAAAATAGTTCATTTATCTACCACTGGTACCAAAAGTAACACTGAATGTTTTTATTGTCATTTCGACGATCGCACTATTCTCACTTACGCGTTTATTTGAATTTTGATACTCCTACGAAGAAATAAACAAGTGTTTAGAAAATCTTACCTGGCCCACTCACCCAACTATTGACCCACAGCCCGATTGGGCTAAGTCCGTGGATTCGGCCTCTACTTCGACTTCTGAGACACTGTTCAAGCCGTCAAAAAAGAAAAGCCCGCTGAGCTCGCTGTCATATAAAATATTCCCTCCGTCCCAAAAAATTTGGCCTACTTTCCTTTTATGGCCGTCCCAAAATATAGGAACAATTAAAAAAATTCAACAAAAGAAAGTTGGTAAATTCCATTTCTGCCCTTGAGATGTTTTTAACAATCAAAATAATGAGACCAAAAGAAGAATAATTGAAAATTTTAAAATTTAAAGTGCATTTTAAAATTTTGAAAAAGTTCTATGATTACACTTGCAGCAAGATTTTTTGCTTTATGGAAAAAATTATAAATTCAAAACTTGATTAACTCCTATTTTATTAGAGTCAACTAATTTTGGACAAACTTGAATTTTGATGCTCCTACAAAGAAATACGTAAACAAGTGTCTAGAAAATCTTACCTAGCCCACTCACCCAACTATTGGCCCACAGCTCGATTGGGCTAAGTCCGTGGATTTGGCCTCTACTACGACTTCTTAGACACTGTTCAAGTCGCCAAAAAAGAAAAGCCCGCTGAGCCCGCCGTCATATAAAATAGGAAAATGAGGAAAAATTATTTTCCATTTGTTTAAGTTCCGGATGAAAATCTTTCCATTCGATTAAAAAAATTAAAAATTTCACCAGATGTCAGAACGTCTGGGGTCAACCCATATCTCCCCACGGGCGGGGCAACCCGTAATAACCATATCAAACGTGACTTAAAAAGGGTAGTTTCGTCATTGTAGCACATTAGGGTTCTCATTAGGTTATATATAAACCTTCTTTACCTCCTCCTGCTGCTCTCACTCTGCTTGGCTGCGTCTAGGGTTTCTCTCTATCTTCTCTCCTCCTCCCATCTTCCTTTACGCAGCTCTACTCAGTCAATCATGGCGGAACAGGTATACTACCTCTCTCTCTCTCTCTCTCTCTCTCTCTCTCTATTATTCCTGATCTGATGGCTCTATGCGTTTGTTATACAGACGGAGAAGGCGTTCTTGAAGCAGCCGAAGGTGTTCCTTAGGTAAATTGTGTATGACTCATTTGCCGTGTCTACATGATACACGTAGATGTAGATATGCGATTTATAATGAGGTTTAGCGATTTAGCATTTTTAATGGATGTATTGCAGCTCGAAGAAAACAGGGAAGGGGAAGAGACCTGGAAAGGGGGGGAATCGTTACTTCAAGAATGTTGGCTTGGGGTTCAAAACTCCCCGAGAGGCAATTGATGGTACATCTATAATGCTATTTTTGTAGAAAAAATTATTCGTCTTGTTCATGTTCTAGTGTATTTTCTATGATTGGTAGAATGTTTGATATCACTGGGCACATGTAGTTTATGGTCGTCGGTGTTTGTTTTGTGGGAAATGGCTTTGGGAAATTAGTTGATCTGGAGTTGAATTGACATTTCTTGGTAAGGGTTTTGGAATTATGACTTGTGTTGTGCTTCATTTATACATACTAAAAGTGGTGGCAAGCGCAATGTGTATGCTTCATTTATGCATACGAAAAGTATCAATAAAACAAATGAATTGAGTTCAAAATTTTGACATTTTTTCAAGCATCGGATATGTCGGTTGTTATATTCTTTGAGGGGTGTGTGAAATGAGTTTAGGAAATTAGTTGATCTGGAGCTTCATGTCCATTTCTTAATTTTTTGGAATTAGGACTCTTTTGAGTTGTGCTTCATTTATACATCTGTTGTCTGGAATCCAAAGTCAATAATGATGCATCAGAACAGACCAGGGCATTCTATGGTTGCATAGGAGAACTAAATTAAAAATATTAGGTGATCCCGAGTGATGGTATCTTGTCTTTGCGACTGTTTTCAGCTCCATGAGATTGTTTGGGCATGTAAATTAGTACTTTCCAGGTGTACAGAGTTACAGATTTGTTGTCATGAGATTGTTTGGGCATGTACAGTGTTTGCTACTATAAACCTTCTTCATTGAATCTCTCTTGAAAAGGATTTGTCTAGTGGTGTCGAGCTTTTATGCAAAATGGTAGTAGATTGTCCTTCTGCATGATTATGTAGCTGTATATGTTTGAAAACTGCTTCGACCTTAGAAGTGGCACTATAATTAATTCTTGTTTCTGCATACGCATTTTTGCATTTTCTTGCTGTGATTGGTTTTGGTTTAAAACAATGGGCTTACACCTAACCGAGCCTGAAGTCTCAATCTTTGAAGAGGTGGACTTCATAATGAAAAATGGATGAACCATATGTACTTCCATACATTCTGTATCTTTGGGGCATGCTTTGTGTTACTCTTTAAGAGGTTTATGTTGATGCATATTTGTAGTGGTATCGTAATAGTTGCAGCATATTCTTGAACTGTCTTTGTTTAATGGTATTGGGAATGATTTCCCCGTCTACATATTTCGGCTATTGAGGAAAACTCAGTTTGATTACACTAATCAACACTTTATTGTAACTGTGTGTTTTGCTAATAGTGGCATACGGGGGAGGTCATCATCCTAGGAGTAATCAAACTGTGCTGGTCTTATGGTTTAAGAAATACTATGTACTAATTAGTATTTATTTCTCTGTTTGCAGGAACTTATATTGACAAGAAATGTCCATTCACTGGGAATGTGTCCATCAGGGGTCGTATAATCTCTGGAACCTGTCACAGTGCCAAGATGATGAGAACCATCATTGTTCGCCGTAACTACCTCCATTACGTCAAGAAATACCAGAGGTAAAGCTGATCATCTTTTCTTTCCATGTTTTTTGCTCAGCTCTCTCTCTCTCTCTCTCTCTCTCTCTCTCTCTCTCTCTCTCACTCTCATCTTTTATTTGTGTGATTTCATTAGGTACGAAAAGAGGCATTCAAACATTCCTGCTCACATATCACCCTGCTTCCGTGTGAAGGAGGGAGACCATGTTACTATTGGCCAGTGCAGGTCAGCACTGGAATTTTATTCTGCTTTGCAGTATTTTGTCAAAACTGCTTGCTTGTTCTCCCCATTTAAAAAAAGAAAGAAAATTCAATGTTGTGGTGTTCCATTTTGCAGGCCATTGTCAAAGACCGTGAGGTTTAATGTGCTTAAGGTGATTCCAGCTGGTTCTTCTGGTGGTGGAAAGAAGGCATTTACGGCAATGTGAGTTTTGGTGGAGTAATATCTTTAGTGGTAATATAGCGTAAGGCAGACCATGGCATTAGATTGTGTTATGTCAATTCGAAGGAACCTTTTCATTTGATTCTGTTGGAAATTTTGAATTTTTGTATGTGGCCGGATTTTGGTCTTGAGTAAACGAGTTTTTGTTTGTTTCCAACTCTGATCTTAAACTTGGTTGTGTTATGGTTCTGAAATTTGTTCAAGTTGCCTGGTAATTGGTTTTACTTGTGGTTTCTCTATTAATAACGATCTCCATGTAGTCGCTCTGAGAACCGTCTGAGAATGTGTTTGGAATGTGTGATTCCTGAGCGACACCCGACAGAGAAAATAATTGTAGCTTTGGGACCATCTAAGTTTTGACACTTTTTGGGCCTTCACGAGCCTACTTTGATTTAACAGTTTCATTCCTTAGACCTTGTTAACCGTGCATAAATTTTGTTCGTGTACTGATGCTGGAGAGGGTTTATGGAATTAGATGATTGATTAGCAAAACACGTAAATATAGTATTTCTCTCTTGTGGTGGTTACCTTCACAAGCTACCTCCTTTTGGTTAGATAACTGGGTAGGTTTTGGCCCCATTCGAGAGTTTATCCGAGGGCTCTCACAGAACCTGAGCTTACTCTAGTCAGAGAGTGTTGGGAGGATAGGGTCCTGGAATCTTAGCGCTCTCTCGTTTGAGCTTCCTCCACTGATACTTGATTGCCTCTCCACCTTTTCACTGCCTTGGCAAGAGCTGGTCCGCTCGGAAAGCTAACCCATCCGCAATCCAGAATCGCCTCCCGTTGGCTCGTAATGTTTCACCTCTAACATCTGTTCCCTTTGAGGCATTGACTACGAATCTATGTTTCATGCCTAGCGGGACTGTGGTGGCTAAATTTTTACCGGATAGCATTATACCCCATTCCCAGGTTCTTGCGTACTTTACTGAAGACCTTGCGTCTTGGTTTAAGCTAAATTGCTCTGTTAAAGTCTTTTCATCACTCGAGTCTTCTTTGGAAGATTGTTTTTCGTTAGCTTGCTGGAATTATGTTTGGTTAAACCGTAACAAGAATGTATTCAAACACGACATGGTTAGAATTTTCATATCAACAATCGGATCAAAACCACCGTTGGTAGAGCTCACGAACGGGACGTGTGTTTCAGTGTGGAAGGCAGACTAAAAGCTCACAGATTAGTGTTGGTGGGCTTGTGCCGCTGAAACTCGATGTTGACGATGCTACCAATAACAGGGATAAGAAGGCTGCGGTTGCAGGAATTGTTATAGAAATAGTAAGAAGTAAATTAGAGGGAAAATTGAAGAGAGAGTGGCATGAAAGTTGAATAGGAATGTGAATATTTTCCTCTCTTTTTTTTAAGAACCAACCAAATGAAGGGAAAATTTAAAAATTTCTCTTCCTTTCCACCTCTTTCCCTAAGTTCCAAATAGAGCCTTAACGTTTGGGAAAGAGTGAGGAACAGAGTGAGGAACGAGCAATTTGGGACGGAGAAGGGAGTAGGGTTATATGAGGGTACGATGGCCAGCCCGTACCTCCTCCATTCGCCAACCTTATTGACCGCCTACGAACTCCAACTGCCCCTATCTGTCTCACTCTAACTCTCACAGACTCACAGCACCACAGCCAAACTAAACCAACCACCTCAATCTTAGATTTCTCGTAGCATGAAACCACATTGGTTCCCCCTTCCATTGTCCTCCCAACGACTTATCTCCATAGACGTAGGGTTTTCTTCTCCCTCATCAACGCGGGTAAACTACAGAGGTGAAGGCAGCCATGAGATTGTTGGTTATGTGCTACAAGCGCTGGAAATAAGGGAAGAGCAGAGCTAGGCATGGCAGGAAGTCTCCATGAAGCGACTGCTTTGGGCCTCATGCTAGGTAGCCGAGCCGCTTTCTGTTTAGAAATGTCTAGGAACAGACCTTCTGAACACAGTTGTGTTTCATAGTGTTCTCTTTCTATTGTCGGACTGCAATGACATAGCATTTGAAATACAAAATAATTACATTTGTTTTCAGTTCAAGAAATATACAAATAATTTCTTTTTCAATATGAAGATTTTGCTGTAGTCCAACATTAATGGAGAATCAATTTAGTTGTTTTTGCTACATTTGCAGATATTTGTATAATGAACACAACGGAAAATATCTACACATACAAACATAGTAGCATCCACAGCCGTCCGATTGTATTTTATGTAAGGTTATAGCCGTCAGATCATTTTCTTCAAGAGATAACAGTCTACCAGAGAATATTCTCCTAATTAATTTACCCTTCTTTATCTGATTCCACAGGCAATGTTTTCTATATATCTGACACAACGAAAAATGTCTACACATACAAACATAGTAGCATCCACAACTATCCGTTTGTATTTTATGTAAGATTATAGCCGTCAGGATCATACTTAAAGAGATAATAATAGAGAATATCCTCCTAATCAATTTACCCTTCTTTTTTCTGATTCTCTCCTTACTCTTTAGGCAATGTTTCTTTTGTCGGTATACACATGACTTTTTCTTTCATTTTTATGCGTTAACTTTTCATAAAAAAAAACAAACGTTTTCTCTCCCCTCTCTCTCATCCTCTCTCTTCTATGTACATAACTTTTACGTATTAGGGCCCCAAAAATTTAAGGAAAATAGAGGTTATTTGGCGCTCTTGAAGCAATGCTACACAGTACACACCAATCACAATACACCACATATCATTATGTTCACTAACTACCAATGGGTTCAGCAGTTTTTATCAATCATCACACATGTGGAGCACCACACGTCCTTGTTCTTGGAGCAATGAATAATTTTCAATAAATTAAACTGGAACATTTTGATTTTAATGTAGTTTTCTTTCCCCCAATTAGGCTGAGTTTCCACTAAAAATACCGGTATTTTGTCTTCTTTTTTGACTTCTTTTTAAATTTATGTTTAATTTTTTGAATTAATATACTGTACCCAAACAATATTCCGGACAAGAGTTCCCTCCTATTTCTTCTAGGGGAAAAGCCTTGTACCCAAACAATAAGCTATTTGATTTTTTTTGGTCTTTATTCAAAAAATTTCCCGCATTCTCATGTCAAATTTTTGTGGATTGCTGGTTCTTCTCGACAAGATGAATCAGAAAATTATAAAATTATGATCCAGACTTAAATTTTCTTTAACAAAGACAAATTTAGCCAAAAAAAATTTATTTAAAGTTTATTGAGTTTGGATCATAACTTTTTAGTTTTCAAATTCATGTCGAGACGAACCAATAATCCCCAAAAAAAATTATGCAAAACTAAATAAGTCACTTGGCTCCTAAACTTTTGGTCTAATGACTTTTTTTGGGTACTTTTTTACCTTTTCGTTATTTCTTGTTTAAATTTTCATTACCTTTTCTTCTTGGAGGTTGGAAATTATCAATTTAGATGGAGTCAATGGAATGCCAAATAAAGAAGTCATTGCTTTACCAAGCTCAGACTGGATGTGTAAGCATACTAACAACAATTCACATAAGGATTAAACTCGACGAGCTGAAGTCAAAATGGTAGAAGCTCTATTGATAGAGAACAAAGATACGTGAGATAATCATCTAGAAGTAGCATCCGTCCTTAATCGAAGGACTAGAAAGCCACAAAGAAGTGTAGCCTTTCCAGGTCCAGACACCCAGACCAATACTACCTCTCTTAGCTACAAAATAGGCCACCTCATTGACAGTCATACGCACAAAAGAAAAACTCACACTGATAAAAAACTTGAGGCGTTGGGTATCCTCAAATTCAGTAATCACATCGATGGCAAAACTACGCTCAAAAGAAAAACTCGCACCAATAAAAAATTTGAGGCGTTGGGTATCCTCAAATTTAGTAATCACATCCATGGCAAAACCAGTCCAACTGATCTGATTCGTCGTCGAACCGCTATCGCCTCCACCTTGCTTCGTCAAAGGACCACCACCACCATAGCCAAAACTTGAAATGGCACCTCGATGACGAAGGAGAAGCCGAGAGAAAGGAAAAAGAGGGAAAACACAAAAAAAAAAAAAAAAAATTCTCAAACCTGAAATTGAGAGAGAAAATTCTAACTGGAAAGAAGGGGGTCATCACTTGGAAGGAAGGAAAACACCCATCAAGGGTAAAGCCCTCCCCTCCCGTCGCCGTATTAGGGTGATGAAAACCCTAGAAGGAAGGAGGGGAAGGAAGGGAGAAGGGTGTTTTTAGAATCTCTTATTAGTACGTCCTACGTTTTGGACTTCCAACTTCAGTAGTGAGGTAGGAGAAATCCTAGTCGCCTACCCCAAATTGAAAGGTTTACATCATACCAGCTTGGACAATATAACTACCCACCTGGCCTCTCCGGCTATGAGATCATTGATCACCATTATTTGATGCATTCAAAATGCTCTCAAATCATTTGTGAAGGGACTCTAACTCAAGGCATTTTCCCCTAGATGTCGAATGCAGAGGATCATAGTTGAACTTTTATGTAGTTATGTCCAGGGGCGATGCCACGTTTAGCCGACCGTTGTCGGAGATGATTCTAATCGGACGGGAAATGTACAGGATAAATGGGAGAGGGAGAGAGTTTCACCGTCGACAACATCGGTTCTAAGGGAAACGCGAGATTATGTTGAAACCGGTTAGGGCATCCGGCCCCAACACTGCTAAGCAAAATAACTAGCTGAAAAAATTACATATTCGACTTTGCCTATTCACTTTTTCACTCCACCATTCCAACACTACTCTCCATTTTTGCTATCCATCAAAACTAACAAAACTGATTTTTCATGCAAACAATAAAAAAAAAATCAAATGCTCACAATTTTGCAAAGGTGGCATCTATACAAGATGACATGGCATTTTTCAATCGGTCATATTTTTTCAACGGTTATTTTTTAATTGGCAAAGAAAAAAATTCTCGGGAAAAGGAATTTTTTTAATTTATACGACCCAACTAGAAATTTGGACCAAATGACTTCATAAAATGAGCTTGAGAACCTTCCAATCAAAGCAGTAGCATCCAAGAAATCTTTCAATTGCAAGTGCAAGTGCTTGGCACCATGGCAGCTTGGTACAGCTGAGTACATCGAATGCAGATGTAAACTGGACAGCAATACCAAACTGGAAAAACAAGAATGCAGATCACAAGGCAACCAATGCAAATCACAGATCCCATCACAAGGAAACCAATACAGATCGCAATACAAACTCCAAAAATGGTATGAAAATCTTTAAAATTGCAGTACCTTTCTAGAGGTGTGAAGCTAGGACTCTCATTGATTTGATTCAGCAAACACACGAACAGGAAGCCCTCACTTGATTCTTTTCAACACGATGCTCTGATTTCGGCCTCAATCGGTTCGACCTCCTTTACACGGACCTCAAATTGGGCATAATCGATTTGAGAAAACTCGAATACGGTTCGAGAGATTCTCAGAAAAGGATAGAGAAGACGGAGAAGCAGCTATCGACCACATCTCTGATCGAAAGCAAAAACGGAGAGAAATAGGCGGGGAAAGAGTTTTGGCGCGATTGAAAGGAGCTGAGGTGGACTGAATATGGTTTTTCATTCGGTATAGCCAAACCTATTTTAAGAAACGTAAATTCATTAAGATTAAATATTAGTAATTCATTTTTGAGTAATATGAAATTTTTACATGACGTGTATTTTTTTGTGGTCTACAATATGAATGTCTCAGATTATTAATATATTATTGAGATAGATAGAAAGTGTACTTAAAGTCGCCTAAAAATTGTTGATATGAAATGAGATATGATTCAATGTATCCAAGTTCATTTTAAAAAATAGAAATTCATTTAGATTAAGTACTAGTATGTATTTTATTTACGAGATATTCGTACATCATATATGTTGTAACAATTTCTACAAGAAGAATGTCTCGGATCATTAAATAATGGTTAATACAGGTAGAAATCGTCCTTGTACCCCAAGAGTTCATAGAACTAAAACGGTATCGTTTTAAGGGCCATGACATAGGTTCAACCTATGTCATGACGTGGAAATTGTTTTTTTTTTTTTAAAAAAAAACGAGTTGAGTTGTTGCGGATAGAAAAAAAGCAGCAGAGATATCGCATATTGCCAAATGCCAACCTCTTTTGCCACCGTCGGTCGCCGTTCTTCCCGGCCATTTCTCTCTCCCCCATCTCTCTCTTTCACCCGCCGTTTCTCTCGCTCTTGTAAGTCCCTGCGATCTTTCTCTCTCTCTCTCTTCTCTCTCTCTCTCTCTCTCTCTCTCTCTCTCTTCGTCGTATGTACTGAAGTACATATGTAAGTATGTACAGTTGTACGTGTATTTATGTTGGTATCTATCACATTGTACTTGAATATGTATGTATACGTGTATGTATGTATGTATCTATACTAGTATATATATGTAAATTCATTGGTAATGGTTCATTTAGAAGCTTGAATTTATTGCTAATTCAGTTGTAATTAGGTTATGGAATGCTAATTTAGTGCTAATACATAAACATTATCCCAAACTAACTGGCAATAGATCAAGATGATCTTAATTTAGTTCTAATTGAATGTGGCCGAGGTCGGGAAATGAGACCACACTATTTGATGTACACCAAATATACGCCAGGTTGTGAACAGAGGGGCTTTTAGCAGTGAGAAAGCGGGAGTGTGGGGTGTTCCGCTCTTTCTACTGCATTAGGCACAGTAACTGCACGTCTTTCTACATCAGTGGACACTACTACACTGAGTGATACACTCCATATTTTTATCCATCTAGGTGTTTCGAGATATACCCCGATTTCATTTATTTATTTTATAGATGGGTAAAGAAAGAGGACAGTCTTATTGGGCACGTATGACTCTGTTGAAAATGGACCTCGATTGCCAAATGCTTTCTAGGTAAATAAAGTTGTTTTATCCAATTGCTGTTGTTTGATTTGCTTTGATTTGTTGAGAGATTGAAAAATAAGTTGGTGTACTTTTGAGGATTTAGCTATTTTGAGGATTTAGGCTTCTGAACTGAATTCTTCACTTCAATTGTTGTTTTATTCAATTGTTGTTCTTCACTTCCGGAGTCCGGAAGTGAAGAACAGAAAGAGCAATGCTAGGAAACAACTTTAGAATAGAACTCCGGCTACAACGTTGTCTGAAACTGTTAGATGCATTGTGTTCCAAAGTTGGAAAATGCCATCGATAATTTGTTGTCTTCTCTTTCCTTGTGTATTATCTTATGCTGAAGAAGGAAAAAGGGGAAAGAAAAAAAAAAACATGAATCTTAGCAAAGTATATGTTTCTTTTATTTGTGATGTGTGGTAACTATGCCTTTTTGGCAGTGATTGCTAGTTTGCTACGAGATCATTGAAAGAGCCACTTCGCGTTCCAGACAGAATGGGTTGGTATCGAGATCCTTGTACTCCTATGAATTGGGATGCTTGGGAAGGTGTTACTTGCCATCCAAATAAGGATGAAACTGCCCTTGTGATCTCACAAATGTAAGTACTGCCTCGAGGTTTGTTTCGTTTTTATGTGTGTGTTCATTGGTCATAGCTAGGAGGTTGATGTCATTGCTTTGGTACGATGTGCTTTTTATCAGGGCACATAAGGCCATCTTGAACTTTATTGTTAGGGGACAAATTTTAGAAGATAAACGAAATGAATACAGGAAGCCTAGATAATCTAGTTTCCAGAAATAACTAGAGTTTGAACACGTTTTTGTATAAAATGCATTATGACATTCTGTTAAAAACAAGACAAGCATTACGACATAGTCCCTTAAATTTTAACCTTGTGAACTTTCAAGCACCACTAAAGCGTCAACATTCATTATAATGTTGTTGTTAGGGATTGAAGAGAATTTGAAAAATGTAATTGGTGCATGCCTACTACAGTATTATTTTATAAACAAGTCTCATATATATCCTCGAATTAAGGAACTGATTAAAATTCTACAAGAAAAATGTAATGGTGCATACCTACTATTATTTTATAAACAAGTATCTCATATGTTGGTATTTGGAAGACTAGGTAAGCGGCTACGTGCTTCGCACGAGGGTTATGCCTGTTGGTCACAAACGGGAAAATTTTCAGACGTTTATGGTACAAGCTCCATATGCTTCTATATATCTTTTGAAATATCAGGTGCGGGGGGCGTCTGCCTTGCACGATCTTCATGCCCGTTGTTAATTATACGCCTCGTGAGACCTCACATATATCCTCGAATCACCGGCACAGTGCTCCAAAATTGTGGAATATTTCTTTGCCCATCCACCATCCCATCAGAGGTTTAGAGGATAAGATCAAATATTCAGGGTGAGTGAATCTAATTGGTGGAGCAATGAACTGTTATTCCCCTTTCGATGGCGAGAAATGCAAAACTAGAAAAGAAGTGAGGATCCTCTCATGAAAATGGTGAAGTTTTACTGGTCCATTTTGCTTTTCACCAAACCTCGACTCTGGGTGAAGAGGATTTCGTTTTCTTCTAATTTCCTTCCTTAGTTTTGTCCATCCGCAAATCCAGGATTCAACCACAAACAGACAGATGAGTTTATTGTCAAATGTCCTGGAGAACTGTTGAGTGAACTCATTTACGGTGAGATTGTTGGTTTCTATTTGCTGGGTGAAGCTTTTAGCCATTTGGGTGTAATAATATCTTTCTAAATTCTGATTATTATGGATGTTTCAAGAAGCATAATTGAAATCCATATGCTCCATTATAAATCTCCCAAACTAAAAATTGAAATTCATTCGCAGAATGTTACAAAATAAGAATAGAGAATATTCACACTGAACAATAATCGCTAATCCGTATATTTGACATCCTCATCTACTCGAAGGGGGCCTACAGTTTTGATGCCTTGTACACTTGGGTTTGCGTCAAAGGTCTTGAAAAAGTGATGAGGGGTTTCGTTAATGTTTTTTTTGGTTTGAAATTTTGTTGGCGAGGACTGAGGACTATTGGCTATTTGTGTTCAATCAGAAGTTTCTTATTATTTGGGATGTTTTAAGGAACATATTTTCCTAGTGTGGCATTTATAAGTTGCAGGGAAGCTTTACATTAGATAAACTCAATCCTTTGAAATGCATGAGCTAGAATGCCCTAATCTCCTGTTAATGATCCTATGGGTAGAAGTATGCGGAATTATTAGAAAATGACCGATGGGCTATTTTTATGGCCTAATGTGGGTAAATACTAAATAACAGATGGTAAGCTTTTTTAGATTTTTCCTTCCATTGTGAGGTTCATTTTTCAGCTAACAAGGTGGATTGAGCAAACTATTCCTTTGAATTTGCTTATGGTGGATTACGCTAGCTTCACCCTGGTTCTTATTGAATATGATTCTTTCCATGGAATCTGAGTGGTGCTAGCGCAATTATTGACCCGTTTGTTATGTTTTTAAACAGACGACTTTACTAAACCATATATTGACTGCGGATCCTGGGAAACTCATTGCAGTGATAGGGAATGAGGTATGGGGATGAAGACTTCGAAGATAATTTATAATCTTGTTGAAATCCAGATGAGTTAGATTGTTCACGTTGGTTTTTTGGTTGGCGTTCATTTATTATGGACATTTTGATAGTTGTTGGTTTTCATGGATATGTAATTTTGAAATTAGTAAGGTGATCAATTTACCTATTTGTTGTATTTGCAGTATGGTGAAGTAGACATAGACGGTTCGTTAGTTGCAGCTAAATCTGCAGGGTCTGAGGACATAACTATGCTCAATAACGAGTGTCTCTGTTGCATAGTGAGAGGTGATAGTCAATAAAAAGAAAGGAAGATTCGACCATATTGTGATTGAGACTACAGGTAGTGACTATATATTCACAGTTAGCTAGATGATTTGGACCTCTCCAGCTGAGGTTGTGAATTAGTATATGTTTTCTATCAACTTTGCAGGATTGGCAAATCCGACACCAATCATTCAGACTGTTTATGCAGAGGATCAGATTTTTAATGAGGTTAAGCTAGATGGTGTAGTCACTTTGGTTGATGCTAAACATGCTAATTTTCACCTGGATGATGTTAAGCCGAAAGGAGTGGTCAATGAAGCACTAGAGCAAATTGCATATGCTGACCATATCATAGTCAACAAGGTACACAACCTTACATGTTTTATTCTCTTTGGGCTAGGTTATGCCTTAAAAAAAAGGTTAAAACTTCAGGATTCTTTACGAACTTAGCCTATGTAAAGTGTTCTCTAAATCTATGGTTTTATTCAACTCAAAGCCCTTTCTGTACTGGTGGACCACTGAGTGGACCTTTGAAGACTGGTCTATCCATATCTTACTCTTTCGTTTGGATTTGGAGCCCATGGCTCACCTTATGGATTCTGTTTAAGCTCCTAAAACCAACATGCTTCCCAGTTCAGTGTTAGTATTCTTCTGCTTGGATGGTACCTGAACTATTATCCTAGGAAGAAATCTTTGGTCTTGAGAAGTTCAAGCAACTACATGTCATTTTCTGCTGAGGATTGTATCGCTGTAAATGAGAACTTATCAATGTTTAGATCGCATATGGTAGCTGAATAAAAGGTTTTACTTTGTGATTGATGTTTGTTGGTTTAAAAGATAGCTAATTTGGTCTTCCTTGTTGCTGCTAGACCGATCTTGTTGGCAAGCCGCAAGTTGCTTCTTTGATTCAGCGGATAAGGGTTAGTATATCAACAACTTGCTTATTTTTTCGTGTCCATAGTTGTTTATCCTCTTGGTTAAATTTGGTTTTTCTTAACTTTGATGTGAAACTAGCTGAACACAGAGCATAAATGGTCTGGCTAATTTGAAGCGAACCCAGTTTGGGAAAGTCGATTTGGATTATGTTCTTGGGATTGGAGGCTTTGATTTGGAAAGGTTAGACAATTTCAGATCTTTTTCTCAGTATGTTGACTTAGGTTCATATCCCTTTGTCTCATTGCATTGGTTACTTATGGAAGTTCCAGCAAATTGATGTCCTCTGTTATTTAGATGCTGCAAAGCTTCGTAATTTCAGCTCATCATCTAACTCTTGGTTTCCTTTTTCTCAGTAATGCTTTTGGACAAGTTTCAGTTGTGTTATGTCCAATACCAAGAAACTGAATGAACCAACTTTGAAGATTTGGTTTGGCACAAATTTGTAAGCAAAAACTAAATTGCTGAAAATGTTGTATTGATAATGGAGAATAAGGCAATAGGTCACTTGTTAATTGTAATCACTTCAGATGAAACTACCATTGACTATGGTAGAAGAACAAAGTTTGCTTGTTAATTATAATCAGGCAAATGGGATGTTTACGATGTCACAACCATGATTGTTCATTTTTTTACCTGTTTCCTTCTACTTGTTGGAGAAAATGTGGGCGTTGCGGCTGGGACAAGAGCCACTCTCTCCATATGGTTTCAGCAGTGAAAGATGTCACATGTATTTACGATCTAATCCACTTTTTTAGTGATGGAGCATCTGTCAAAGCCAGGTTATCTTCCTTCTATTCTTAATGGTTTGGTAGAAGCAGTTGGTATTTTGACATTAGGAGCGTCCTGTCATTCCTTTCCCTCAAGGAACACTAGACGCTTCTTATCCCCTCTGTACCACCTAGCTGAATATCGCTTTCGCTTACAATGTGTAATCGCAGTTAACAAAATATTGCAAACGTACAGATCCCATAGTGAATAGAAATTTAAACATAAGATTTTTTTTTGGATCTTATGTAATGGCTCAAAATTAGTGCAGTATTAACTCTTTGTTATCATGGGTTTAACAGCATACTCTTATGCCAATATTTGAGCCCTTTTCTTATCACCTACCATTACTGATTTTAGGGGTTAGGCGGCTTATTGTTGTGGAGGCTGGCAACAAGTGCCTGGAAGGGATTTTAGCACTCAGCGATATCTTCAGATTCTTGCTCAGTTAGATGAAGAGTAATTCTCGGCGATCTATTCAGATTCTTGTTCAGTTAGTCGGACCGACATTTGGTGATTTGGTTTTGATTTTTACAAACATACCATTGGATTGGTCTCTCGTATCTGGCATGGTCCTAAAGGACCATTATGCAAAAGAGAAAGAGGCTATAAATTGCAAGGATTGGGATTTTTGTCCCTAGTCTATTTTTCTTTTCCTTACCCCAGACTGTTGTCAACTTATTTGCCAATTTTTCTGAATGCCATGGAAAAAGATGACACTTCTGTGCCATTAATGGTCAGATGTCACTGAAAAGAAAGAGAAAACTATTGAGATCTCACTAGTTTTCCTTAATGGCCGTTTGTTACTAACCATTTGTATCATTGAGAGAAATCAGAAAATTATAGACATGTGGGTCGAAGATGAAAAAAATTCATATAAGACAACATTATGATTAGAAGAAAACAACTGTTTGATTTTTTTTTTCGTTATTAGTGACTTTTTTTTTTTTTTTGCTTTTGATCATATTTTTAAATTTTAAACTCATCGAGATTCATGATTATTCCCAAAAATATAACGCAAATCTAAAAAAAAAAATCCAAAAAACACTAAAACCAATAAGAAAAAAAAATTTGGAGTAGAAGAATGTGGTAAACGAAAAACCTATGGGTACACCATTTTGGTGTACATCAAATATACACCACTTCCGTGGAACCCATTTTGAATCTCACACAAATGATCGGAGCCGCTCAATATTCTTAAAATGATTTTCTAAGGTTTTCTGTAAAAAAATTAGCTCATTTTAACACCGGTAATGACTCGATCGATTCTGTGCCCAATTTACTGATAGGAAATTGGGCAAATAATCGATCGAAACCTTACCGATGTTAGAATGAGCTAATTTTTCACAGAGATCCTTAAAAAAATATTTTAAAAATATTGAGCAGCTCCGATCATTTGTATGGGATCCATTTTGAATCCCACAGAAGCGGTGTACATTTGATGTACACCAAAATGGTGTACCCCTAGCATGACTCTGTGGTAAACTGTTCCCTCTGTTACCCAACAAGACGCAGTCGTGGACCCACTTTTTCTCCAAATTGCTGCCAATCATCAGAAAGCACGTGATAGGGCATCGAATGTGCTCTTCGGTATGCCGAGATTCGCTTCGGTACAACGCAGACCACCAATGACGTTTTTATTTCCTCCTACTTACTCCAAGTTATACTAATATCTAGAAAAATGCTAATCCACCCCTTAGAACGGAGGATAATGTGAAATAAGTATATCGGTATCCGAAAATAATATATTAATAATCTTAAAAATATATTGATATTTGTGAAATGTATTTTCATATCCGAATTTGTGTTGTCATTATGTGTATATTATCTTCCATCTAGCTTAATAAGCACAGGTTAGCAAGACCCTCGTATCTATCCAGAGTTGAACAAATTGGATACGGCTTCTCTACGGGGAAGCCTTTGTTGTTCAATCACAGTCGTTTATCTCGAAAATCAACAGTTTATCATAGTTGTAAGATACTTTTAGCAATTCTGGGCAATAGAAAACACCTTCGGTGGATGACTGTGATCACTTTATACGACACAATATTAGGTGGCGTCTAGAATGACTTAATAAGTATTTTGATGATAATATATTTACCTAGTCAAAAAATTATTTACTTTTCCGAGTTGAATAAGAGTTAAATAGTAAAACTAACGTTTATGCCCTGAATTTAAAATTTCATTCGAGATATAAGATTTTGGACATGCAAAATATCCTTATTTTAGTTTTTCCTTCTAACTCTCATCAAAGCAAACAGAAAAAACATTAGACGTTAAATATTAAAAGAAGTAAAAGATTGTAGAAGTCGTAGATTCGTAACACATTCAAAAGGTAACCTAAGGTTTGGTTTTGGCTTTTATGAGTCAAACATATTGTAGCTTAAAAATCAGTTTTCTTAATCTTGCTTGCATAATCAAATCAAATCGTAGACACTTAATCCATCATCAGAAAGAAACTCAGATTTTATCAGTCAGTATAACTCGCTATCAATAACTGTTGTCCGAATAATTGACCGTTTCAAACAGATTTCGATCAGCTTGCTCTTCCTACGTTTGATTGCTCCAAGATACTACTCCTTCCGTCCCAAATTTCTTCTCCATTTACGTGCATACCATTTTTCAATTATTTATATATTTCAATCTATAATATTTTTTATAATTTTGAAAACTTTGTTTATCAGAACACATCAAGAGCTTTCAAATGAGATTTATATTGAATATATAAAACATTATACATTTGAAAATATAAGCATTTTTTGAGATATTACAAATAATGAAAGTGCACAAGAAATTTGAGACGAATGGAGTAATAAATAGTCAAAGAATCTACATCAACCTTTTAAAACTCCTTTTTAGATATTACTAATAACTACAAAATCCATAAACATAAAAATACTTCAAATGACTTTTGACTGAATTATTTAAACAAACAGTCAAAATGAAAAATAGACTTTTCAGACATTCCAAAATCCATAGTTGGCTAAACTCCGAGAAACACCTGATTTTTTTTACTTAGTGGGCCCAAATTTCCAGATGTCCTTTGCCTTGTGACGCTACAGTCTATTGTCTGTAAACCTTCACCTTTTCCAAGCCACTGTCAAGCTGTAATCACAATCGACGGCCTAGATCTCTCAATCCGTGGTCCCTACACGCCATTTGTTCATCCAACGGTCCTCATCTCTCATTTCACCACGTCAAAATTCTCGTTTAGGTCAGCTTGTCTCCAAGCGCGCGCACACACAGACACTCTCTCTCTCTCCAGTCACTTCTCTGATTTTCTCTTTCTATATCTATGGGTGTAACCGAATGCTATCTATGGCTATGATCGAGAAAGGTTAGGATTTAGCTGTTTGAGAAAATGGATAATTCTTGGCAGGCGAAATGTAGTCCGTCTTGGCAGTCTTTGATGCAGCAGCCGTCGATGGATTCTTCGTCGTCTCAAGCTCAGCCACAGGAGACTCGGAATCAGGTATTCGCTACTCGTTGCTTTCAATTAGCTACTGAATGCGCTGTAATTCGTAGGGAATAGTGGAAATATGTTGCTTTATGCATTTTTTGATTTTTTTTATATTTTCTTTTCGTGTCTAAAAATGTTGCATAATCCTTGTTTCCCCATTTTGTTAGTCCATCTTGGCGTAGATTGTCCATGTTGAATAGTAATTGGTGAAATTTCTCTCTTTTTGCTTTCAATTTAGCTAGTGAATGCGCTACAACTCTTGTGGAATAGTGGAAATATGTTGCTTTATGCATTTTTTATTTTTTTTTAAATTTTCTTTTTGTGTCTAAAAATGTGTATAATCCTTCTTTCCCCATTGTTGTAGTCCATCTTGGCGTAGATTGTCCATGTTGAATAGTAATTGGTGAAATTTCTCTCTTTCATTGTGTAAACAACATGTACTCACTCCCTCCCCATTTGTTAGTCTTTTTTGGCACTTTTTGGGAAGATTGTCTTTGTTGAAAAGTAATAGGCGAAAGTTGAATAGTTTAACCTTTTACCTTTCCAATTATTAGCAATAAGAAATGATAATGATGATATCTTTAAAAGATATAATAAAAAGAGAATAAAATATGTGCAATGATGGTGTTTCCTTATTAAGTCGAAATCCCAAAAAGGACCAACAAATGAGGAAGAGCTTCGTGGGAGTGGGTGATTGAGGATTATATTGGTATAACGAAACGGAATGTGTTACTGATTACAAATTTGTAATGTACTGTAGTACTTCTTTCACGGGTATGACATTGGATGTAAATAAGACCTAGAGTGCTTTTTCTCTTCAAATTATGCATATGAATAAAATTCATGAGCATAAAGGCCATTTTTTTTAGTAATGTTTTTAAGTTAATTATATGTGAGTTTATTTTTTATTAAGCTTTAGAGAGCACTGAATAAACTGTCATGACAAACAAACATATTGTACTTTTCGGGAGGTGCATTCGAAAATGTACTACTAGGTTATTGGCATTTCCTCATAGCATAGGTTTACATGAAAATTTTGCTTTCCAGAAAAGGTTGCATTTTTTTTTTAAAGAGATTTCAACCTTTTCAAACATAAAAAGAGTACAAATATGGAAATGAACTATAACAAATAGTGAGCCGCTACAGTTTAACTCAAGGTTAACCTTTTGAGCCCGTGGTTAAGACTTAAGGCTAAGGGTTAGCAGGTCAGTAGGCGCGGATCGTTACAGCTGGTATCAGATTCTACACCAACCGGAAGTGAGGGGCGGGTCCCACGAGGAGAGTCCATAGTTGCACGAAGCGGGGGCGGGGACGGGTGCGGGAGCGGGGGAGCGGGTATGTAGAAGCTCCCAAGGTTGGGAGCGGCGAGGGAATATTTAATAAATAAATATATATATATATGAATAAACTTATATATATTTATATGTATAGTACATATGTTTTATAGTTGCAAAGGGAGGGCATATATAAGCATTTTATATGTATAAACATGAGTGAGAAATGACATCCCAATAGATTCTTTTATGCCAAATATATGGATTAAACACGTATATAAGTAGTAGAATAAGAGACGAGAAAGAGAGAAATCTTTCTTACTTCTTTTTCTTCTTCCTTGCATATATTTGGAAAGAGAAGTGAGAATTTTGTCCTTAAGATTAGTGTGGAAGCTGCCATCCTATTTAGGAGCGGGTTCCCGTCTAGATGGGAGCGAGCTCCCATCAAGCTACCGTCTCGGGAGCGCGGAATCGAGCTCCCGTCTAGGGAGCGCACCCATTTTAGAAGGATCCTGCTACTAAGGAGGAGACATGCTTGGGTGGGCCAGATAAGGGAGGAGCTTGAGGTGCTACGGCGGGTCCCACCCACACAAGACGCGCTTGATGTGCTTAAGCGAATACTTGTCCCACATCGCTTGATGGGTGGAAGTTGTTGGACCACGGGGTGCAACGAGGACGTTGCGATCTTAAGTGGGGGACGCTGTGATAACCCACAGTTCCATATCGGTGGTGAATTGAAAATCGCTCCCACATTGCTTGATGGGTGGAAGTTGTTGGACCACGGGGTGCAACGAGGACGTTGCAATCTCAAGTGGGGGAGATTGTGATAACCCACAGTTCCATAGCGGTGGTGAATTGAAAATCGAGGTAATGTATAACGAATCGTGTGGAGCTACTGTATAACTCGAGGTTAACCTTTTGAGTCCGTGGTCGAGTCTAAGGGTTAACAGGTCAGCTGGCGTGAGTCGTTATATGAACTAGTGTGGTTGACTAAGAGCCCAGAGGGCTGCTGAGGTTAACTTGGGAAATCAATGATGTTGAAGGCTTTAGCCACCAGAGGTGGGGAGGAAAATTGGATAATCAAATTTTCATCTAATTAGAATAGAATGATGGAAAAACAAATTGGGACGAAGGGAGTATTTGGTTAGCCCCGCATATCTTTTAGAATGAGAGACCTTGAATTCTTGGAGTTCGATTTGTATATGCCAAAAATAGGAGTTACTTCGCCTTAATGGACATGGTATACCTTTTTTAAGAGACGGGAGAAGTTTTGTCTTGCCTTTTGCAATGCGTTGAAGGTGTTCATGGACAAGCATCAGTGACTTATAGAACTTAGTTTTGGTGTTTAAGGTCTTAACCATCATGCTTTGAAGGTGTTCTTATATTAGAAACATATTGGTTATACCTTTATATTCATCATCTTCATGAAGGTTACAGCTGGACAAACCTACTTCACCATTTTATTTTTGAAAATCAGTCCACTTGCATGGATGGTGCATGAGCCATATCTGACAGACTTTCTGCATTGCTGAAGCTGGAAAACAGAACAACCAGGTCTCCGGCTTCTGAAAAATGTTTCATAATTGGGGTTGTAACTTGTAACAATAGAATGTGAACAAAGATGTCTGCTTTCTTCCGGGATGTAATATGAGACCTTTCCTTTCGTGAGCTTCATGGGGTATGATGAAGGAACTAGTCCCATGAGCAATTCCACATTGTTACCCCTTGCAATAATCCCAAGAAAAGATAAGTAATTCGGTTAAAATTAAATTGTACGAGGATATTGTTGCATGAGTAGTCTCAGAAAATTGAAAGTCAGGTATCTAGGCAGGACGCTTTCCCAAATCCTCTTGTTTTTGTGAATATGCATGTACAAGATTGTTGTTGTTTCTGTGGTTCAAGTTTGCAACGACAAGCTTTTTTCTAGTGAATAGATATAAGGCATCGCACATGTCAAACAAATATACAATATGCTATACTAGGCTTGTAAATTTTTATCCTCGTCTTTTCTATATAGGTGCGGAATACAGGTCTGCATTTTTATCCACATGTAACACAAGAATCAAGCCCTGCAGCCCATGCATTGATATGTGAATCCATGGTTCCCAAGTCATCAAATATACGTCTCCACAACTCAAACCATGCTGATCCGGGAAATTCATTTTTGTCACTTCTTTCTGGACCACCATCGTTGTTGCAACGTGATTTACAGCAATTTTCAAGTCCAAGGGCAGCCGTTAACTCTATTAAAGTTCCTGTTAGTAGTTTCACAGTCAGTGCTGCTGGAAGTGGAGTTTCCCTTGCTTGTAATGGGATTTTTGCACAACCCCCTAGCATTGAAAATTCAAGGATTGGAGCAGATCATTTCCCAGTTGTTGCATCGAGGTATGGAAACAGCTTTAGTTTGCTGGATGTTATTCAGGCTGGAAACACGAATCATCAGAGTTTGGAGCCTGTGAAGGCAACCGTCCGTCACTCTGATGCTAGAAATGAGGAAGTATGGGATTTTTCTTCTCTGAGTAGACTCTCTGCCAATGCTGGGAAGCCACATAGCAAAAGTACTCAGGCAACACAAAAAGCTCCAATAGAGTTTAACTCTTCTAATTCTCGTTGTCCATCTACTCTTCCAACTGGCTGCCCTCGTGTGTTTTGTTTGGGTGCAAGTAAGTGCTTAAAACTTCATAGCAGTTCTCAGTGTAGTGGTGCTCTGTTTGCAATATAGGTTCTCCTATTCTAATAAGTCTGTTTTGATTGTTGAGGTGGGGATTTGCTGCTCAGTAATACAGGACTCCTTGGTGTTGTTTGTTCATGCCATGGATTACACATGTCTGTCTCCAAATTCTCGCAGGTAATTTTGGCATGAATTATCATCTGGTCTAAAGCAATTCCTGTCTGAATCATTCATGCCATTTAGATGTGTATTTGTGCTTAAAGTCGGTTTGAACTTCACTAACTATGCAGCATTCTGGTGTATGTGACGTTAACCCTGGGGCTGCTGTTCATATGGACAGCGGTGAGACCATAGCTCAGTGGCGAAAGCTTTACTTCCATAAATTTGCGGTAAGATGTACGATACCTTAAAGTGCTTCATTTTCCTTTCCGTTGAAAAGTTTCAGGTTGTGTTGTATTAGAGTAGCCATGCTTGTATTTTGTCGATGTACACTGGTCAATATGGAATCAGGCGATTATTCTAACCTTCATTTTTGTTATTCTTACATCCAAAGGTTCCTCTTGTATTCCACTTTTTCGTAAAGAGTTTGTTTGAATTAGCAATGCAGGAACACTGAGATCCTGCATTGCTGGCATATAATGGTACACTTCTGGATAAGCTACAGTTGATTGGATGGGTTTGTTATATCTGGCCATTGATTACAATAGAAATGTTGTTAAGCCTTGATTTGTCAATTTACTTTGGAGTCGTCGTTTAGGCTATCAATGGCTTTGAATTTTCCTTTTCGAATCATGGTTCATTGTCTTATGGAAATGAATGGTATGTAGCTTCAGCTGTGAGTGAATTGATTTCTTTTCTTATTTATTATCTTTTTTTTCTTCTTTTGGGGTGGGAGGACTACTCTCTTTCCAACCTTTCTGGAAACTCGAATTTTGGGGCCTGTTTCCTGAGTATTAGATGTGGTTCTCTCTTTGGTGTACTCAATTGAATTTCTGACCTGGAACATGACCTGCAAGGCTGAAAGTCCTAGTTGTTTAACTAACCCATTGGATTTTAATTTTTTTTTTGTCTCTCTCTGCAGTTGACGCTGGTCCTTTTTTTTTTTTTTTCCTTGGTTCACTATTTTTTGGCAGCAATAATTTCACCTATGAGTTTCCTATAGTGCAAAACAGTTGTGTTTTTGTGTTGACTGAAGGGCACTCGTACAAATGGCAATCCTATTTTTAATAATTGCCTAGGCCTCCTTGTAGACATGGTATCTTAAGTACTCTGGGTGGTTCTCCGATGGTAATTGTTAATTGGAGAATGTTTGGTGGAATAACCTGGTGATACGTGATGGCTTAATCCTTGGTTGTTTAATTTTTTGGTCGCCCGGGCCTGGTCACTGACTCACTGCGACCTCCATTGCGAGGGGGCACCTCTTCTCCCGAAGTTATGGGTTTTGGTTCTTACCTAAAAGGTTTGAAATGTACAGCACGAGATCTTAATATTTGCTTATCCCGACAATACACATGAAATTATGTGTTCGTACTGAGAATGGTCTTAAGTTATATGAGGACAAGATGATGATTGCATAATGACAATTTGAATACGCGAGAATCAATGTATTCTGGAAAATTGACTTACGCTATATGGTGACTGATATGTTTCGCTAACCACACATCTTTTTATTTGGTGCTGCACTTGTTATTGGCATGTGTTGAAGGACGAGGAACACTGGGTGGTGATGTTTTTTTCTGATGCTTTAGATCAGGGTTCCAGAAGATCACAATGGATGGGATTGGCCTGAAGAATTCTCAACAACTGCTGGTACAGTGAAACACAGTGTGACAACATCCAACATGGCCAAAACTTCTGACCTGTCTAATCTGGCTGGTTCCCGGGGAGGTTTAGTAGGATTAAGACAGCCTCAAAACAATGTTGCGCTTTTTAAGAACCATAATTCTGGTCAGAAATTGGTTAATGAGGTTTCATATGATGGGAAACAAAGGAATGCTCAAGATGGCTGCAATGTTGTTCCCAAGGGCTTGATTGGTGCTTCACAGAGCAGTTTCCCTTCAGTGGTAAATAACCAGATTATGGGTTTCCATTCGTCTGGATTTTCAACAGTGCCTAAGTTCATTGACACAAGGGGCCCATATGGTGCTTGTCATTCCATTTCTGCTTGTGCCGATTCAAACTCAAAAAGCGGACGACCATTCATTTCCTACCAAAATTTGCAGGACTCAAAATCCCACAATAATGATTCTGATGTTAGCAGACTTTACAATTTGAAGAAGGGGAGTACTGTGGACATAGATGCAGTTTCCTCAGGCATTGAGCTGAAACTTGGGCAACCATCTCCCCGGTGTCGGACTCTGGGAACTGCTGTTTTGCCAGCCTTCACGTCTCATCTATTTGACCAACATGCTGATCCCCAGAAATCTCTTTTTCCGGAGCATCTGATTCGTAACAGTGGTGCAGTGCTGTTTCCTATAATCATTTTCTTTATAAGATTGTTTGTCCAAAAAAAGACCCTTTTTTTTTTGTTGGGGGTGGGTGGGGGTTCCAAATTGCTGTTTTAAGTGATTATTTCCAGTTTTATCGATGCATCAGGCAATTCAAGGGAAATGGAGGAACACTGTCAATATCTTCAGCATGCTGCTGGCTCATCTAACTCCTGCGCGAGAAGAGGACAAAGCCAGTTGAACCTTGTGAGCCAATCACCTGGAATCAACATTGCTAGAGATGCTACTGGCACAGAGGAATTGAATGGTGATGCAGATAGACGTTCCATGTTACTTACGCAATGTAAAACTTCTACTGATCGAAGGATATATTCTAAAGCTTCTGGTGGTGTGATGGATAGCTGTCATGGTATTCCTAAGACATCATATTGTGGACCTCATATTGCCAAGCATGACCAAACAAGTTCTTCGTGGAATAGAGGCTTTGCAACAGGTCAACTAACTACCAGTAAATTGGGTCTTCAGGACCATGGTGGTAAGGTTAAAGAGGCAGCTTTTGCTGCTGATAGCCTGCACGTTGCAACTGAACCAAACTTTGAGTTTCGCAAAAAACAGAGGGAAAGTTCAACTACTTGTGATGGAGCTGGTTGTCATAGTTGTTTAGTGGCACATGACAAGAGTCCTCATCCGTACAATTTCTCTGGATGGCCAAATGGTTCTTTAGATCCCAAAAACCCTTTGAGCCAATCAGGGAAGACTGCTTGCCTGAGGTTTCATGGGGATTCGGATCACGTTTTCCATCAATCCACGTGTTCACCTGTGGATTCTGGATTAACGTCACCTTTGCCAGTTGTCTCACTGGGATTTTCTGCATCAACTTTATCCTCTGTGTCAAATACTTCTCCAGCACTAACAATCAAAGAGGGCAATGGTTTTAACCCCTATACGCTGGATGAGAATTCGAGAATGCTTGCATTTCGGCATATTTTTGAGTTATCTAATCAAGTACATCCCAATGCTTCTCATGGAACAAATCAGTGTCAAAGGATACCCAACAGCACTTGCAGTGATAAGACACAAAGTTCTATTGGTGATCCATCGTCATCAAAAGAAGACAGGTGTGGACTTGGGGCAACCAGCAAACAAGTTGCTCCTGAAGTTACATTTCGAGCACTCCAATCTGGTTTGACTTGTTGGACGGATGGTGATGGTGAAAATCTAGCCCCTACATCAGGTATACATGCCTCTTCTTTTTTTCTTCCAATGTTTATCTTCGACCGGTGATGCAATATATTGAGGTTTGCATTGAACTGAGCTGTTTATGGATTTCTTGGGCTAGGCTTGGGATTGTTATCTAGCAATTGGACCGAGCTTGAAACTTAGCTTCATGCTTCTTTATTAAATGTGATGAGGTTGAACAGGACCAAGATCAACTTTTCAGGCTTGTGAAACTTGCATGGGTACTTGTAAAGAGAAGAGTGGCGGAAGTCACGGGATCAATAAAAGAATATGGGAATTTTTTTCAAGTCTTGATTCTTTCCTGTGGCATCCACAATCATTGAATGATAATTCTTCTTCGTGCTATGAAGCAAAGAGCATTTTGAAAAAGACCAACAGAAACCATCACTATTCCTATGCATCCCTGCAACGAAACCAGCATCCTGTGATGTGGGCTGTTCTGCACCTTCTTGATCTCTCTGCAATTTCTCCACCCTTATGAATTGTTCCTTTTCTTTGTTTGTTCATTTATTTACGGCTGTTTCAAGAGAAGCTACAATTTCAAAAGGACTAGCTTATTAAGAGTAATCTGCAGTAAAGTTTTATTTGTTTATTTGTTCCCCCCTTGCTCCTTCTCCTTTTTTCGGTTCTGTTTAGTTAAAACACTAACAAGAATGCTGTTTGCATTGTCCCGTTCTGAAACAAACAGATCCTGGCATTAGGTTTCCAGGTGTCTGAACATTTCAAGTTATTATTCTCGTCTTTTAGTTATAGGGTTGAAACACACAGATTTAGGTTCTAGTTGCAATAACCAAGCTGAGCTTGAAAACAATTCTCTGAGCTTGTCTGAGTTTGAAAGAGAGTAGTACTGGGCTCTTCTCATTTCATCCTAAAGTCGGCCAATCCTGAAAGAGAGTAGTATTTGGCTCCTCACAGTTTATTTGCCGTCCTGAATATGTTTGGTATTTTTCAAGTCCTGTTCCTGTGTTGTTCCACTTAACATTTATGATGACTGTGTGCTTCTAGGTCTGAATAAGTGCAGTTTCTCTACTTTCTCGGCAGGGACATTATTGCGTGGAAAAAATGTTGAAATGCAGTGCCAGCTGTCTTGGGATATGCATCGAAATGAGCATTCTGCAGGAAGGTAAGAGATTTTTTTCTGATGTATGATATTTACTTTGAAAGAGAAATAATCATAGGTCATAAATGTTCACTTGCTTAAGTACTGCCAAAATAATTCTTTACGATTGGTGGCTAGCCTCTTTTTGTCTACCCGACGATTTGTAAACTGTCATGTTTCAGATCTGGAACCGAAAATGACATCAATCCTTCAGATAAATGTGGAAAATGTTTTCAGAGAGTTCCAGTTGCATATGTCCCAGGAAAGTGTGTTTGTACTACCCATGCAAGTTCTTTAGGTGGAAACTGTGGTTCCAAAGATGAGAACTTCTTCAGTGCCGTTAAAGACTGGAGTGGAAGTCTCAACGGCATGGCCTCCATACTCCTCGATCGGAAGTTGGAAAGAAACGCTAGTTTTTCGAAGGAGAAAGCTATTTCCATTGATAAAAGTGGCAACTTAGATGGCCAGGTCAAGAAGAAAGTTGAATGTCATGCGTTTCAGTGGAGAGATGTTCCAAACAAGGCAACAACAATTCACAACTTGACATGCAATCACAGGTCAGCTAATTTAATGGACAGGAGGGAAAATGTTGGGGACCAAGTTGTCGAAACTGCTGCTACTGCTAAGCACTTTGACCCCTCTGCTCAAGATGCTGCTTCCCTGAAAGAGCAAGATAAGTCTAATATTTCTTCTGGATGTTCAGCTGCTGCTGTTACTCAGGCATCAGTCGAGTTTGATAACTTGGATTCTTCTACCGTCGGTGCTGGAGAGGAATGTACAAAAAATCTTGTAGTGGATGAAGGATCAGGCATTGATAAATGCTGGTCATCTGATGATCCACCTGACAGTGGAAGAAGCTCTGAAGTCTTTGGTTTTACCCGTAATATCAGCTCAGCCTGTGAAGGATCCTCCAAGCCATTACCTGACCAATCTTCTCGTAGTCTTATTGATGAGCTTAGGCTTAGGGACTCATTCATATTGAAGAATGTTCGAAATAAAGCAAATAAAGGGCTTTCTTCGATTCATGACACATCCTACAAGATACAGACCTTCAAATCTGCAAAGAGAGAAAGACCAACCAAACAGAAGAAGCTAGATGTGTCAATTTCCCCCACCGGTATAGACAATGATAATTGGCACTTCCATTCCGCCAAAGATAGGCAGATGCGGCTTCAACCCGACCAAGGAAGATCCCACAATTGTGGTTGTTCCGCTGGGCCTAGTTTTAAGCAGAGGTCTGGTTTGACCAAAACTAATGATAAAAGAGAATTGCACGGGCTTTATAACGACCGTGAGGGGGAAAATGCTCAGATTCCGATAGATGTTGAGGATGGTTGTCTTGAAATTCCTGAAAACTCTGGTAGAAAAAGGTTCAGATCGGATCAGACTGCTCCTACTATTAAGAAGCTGCGGGTGGAAGAACCAAATTGCGCCGATACTGGGATCCATGGAAAGTGCAATTCACCAGAATTTAAGAAAAGCTCTTCTAGTAAGCAGGATATACGCAAATGGCAGGTGAGACCTGTAGTATGTGGGATGTATGGTGTTATTTCTGATGGTGATTCATTCAGACCTCCAAAAATTGCATCTCTCAGAATAATCCTTGAATCAACCAGAAGATATACAGATGCAGAAAATGACCAGTTAAACTTAATTTGCATAAAGAAATCAAAGAAGAGAAGAATTAGAGGAGGCAGTGGACGCATTGACAAATTTTCTAATTTCAAGGAGAGAGACATTGAAGGTCATGGTGACACAATAAGTAGCAAGTTGGTTCCTGATAATTCTGTGAAAGAGACAGACACTATTTCCTTCCCTTTGGGCAAACAACGTGATGATGTACATTATTCGTCGGAGAAAAATATAGACGATGAAAGCAAGGAAGATCAGAGGAATCTTGGCAGTGGTTTTAGCACTCTATTGAAGCCAAAATGCAAGGAAATTCGCAAGCGAAGCCTTTATGAGCTTTTAACTAAAGGTACCTCGACAATCATGCTTCTCTTTCACATCTGTGGAGATTCAAATCCCTTTTTTAAGGTTATGATAGAATGAGCAAAGGAAAAAATTTAAAAGTTCTGTTCTTAAGTCCTGTTATTTTACCTTGTGCAACCCCCTTTGTCTTGCCTAGCTGCAGCTCTGAATTCCGAAATTCTAAATAAATGAATAGGAAAGTTCTCTTGATCCGAACTCATGTGTTTTTAAAATTTAGCAAAAGGGTACTGAGTAATATCTGGTTGAACCATTTTACTTTACGCTTGAGGGTAATGAACTAATGAATAACAACTGCACCCTTGTATGTTTTGTTGGAGAGTTATTATTTTTGATTGTTCCTTTTAGTATAAGTTTTAGCTAGGGTATTCTAGTAATTCTCCTGCTTCTTTGCTTAATAATATAGGTACATGTGTGGAGAGAGACTGGTTCACTGTCTCTGGATTTTTTACTCTATAAATATCTCTCTCGCCCTCTCTCTCATTTTCTTTCAGACCCTTAATCTAGACTTGTCAACGTAACTTGGTATCAGAGCAGACCAATCAACCCTCTAATGTCTTTTTACTGTGTTTTAAGTAAATTAGAATTAAAGTCAAAACCATAATTCTTACTATAAAAGCACAATGTAACATCACAGAGTAATCAAACTATGACATTGTAATCAGCTCAGTGATAGAGATGTATGATCTTTGTCCTTCATGGTCTCCAAAAAAGTAGAGTTTTTTTTTGGCACAAGAGTGCAAATTAGTAGACATGTGAACAGTAATATTATGCTGACTAAATTTGAAACGCCAGTTGGTTGCAAGACTTGTCGTATGTTGTTCAGCCTGCTGACATGCTAGCTTTGGTGATGCGTTGACTCACCAATTGACTGCCCATCTACTTTGGGCCAATAAATCCTGTTGCTGGTAGCTTTGGAACCTTGGGTAAACTAGTCTCCTTGGAAGAATATTGACTAGAATACTGGTTAAAGTCACTGATCTCTTGGAAGAATATTGACTAGAATACTGGTTAAAGTCACTGCTCTCTCTCTCTCTCTCTCTCTCTCTGTATTACGTTTGAGGACCTGACGGGTGGGGAAGTGAGAAGTCCATAAAATACTTGTTTGGAAGAATTATATTGATCCTTCAAAGAAATTTCTCACCTTCTAATTGTGACTTCGTGTTATTGCTTATTGCACGAATTACCATTTCCTAACAAAATTTCTTTCGCAATTAACCTCTTCTGTTTTACCCTGAGAGTATATGTCAATGAATTTTTCCCCTTCACCAGAGAAGGAATCAAGCTTTGTGGATGTTTCTGATATTAAGACTCCAAAATGTCAACCGCAAATAAAGTGCAGAAATATGGGAAATTTTTTGAACCGTGCTGAAGATAGTAAACGTGATGCTGATGGGTTATGCACTGCTAAGTAAGATAGACTCTTGATTTAATTTTCACTTTGAACTCTTGGATAGTGCTAGAAGCCTATCCTTCTTGCATGAACTGCTGTAGTTTAACAATGAAGGTGTCGAACCTTTATGGCTGCGGTTCAGATCTGATGAAGAGCACCAGTGTCAGTCCTCTATTTCACGTTCGGATGCATTCTGCTGTGTCTGTGGAAGTTCAAATAAAGATGACATCAACTGTTTATTGGAGTGCAGTCGATGCTTAATAAGGGTATGTAGGAAAACGGATCATGTTTTGCTCGACTTCTTTCCTAGTTTCTCCTGTTGTGATCTGGTAAGGCTCATTAGTGTTGTGATAAATAGGTGCATCAGGCTTGCTATGGTGTTTCCAAAGTGCCCAGAGGTCGTTGGCATTGTAGACCATGCAGGACGAGCTCCAAAAATATTGTAAGTTAGCATGTGGTTTATTCTCTTATCGCAAGTTGCTTCTTCTTCTTTGCATTCTCTTCCTAGCATCATGGTTGTTCTTCTGGTATATTTTTTTGTTTTACAAGAGTTTCATTTTGGGCCATGGTGTTTGTATTTGCATGGTTGAATTTGGTATCCCACCAAAGAAATTTCATTCTTTCATAGGTTGAAACCCCCTTTCTATGAGTCAACGCTAACAAATTCGGCAGTTAAGAATGTTTTCTGACTTTATCTATCATTTTTTAGGCGTCGTGTTCTCGATTCATTAATATTATGATGGTCCGTATGTATATTGGTAGTTTATGGGGTATTATCAAATTAGGGACCCGGGGAGCGTATAGTGAGTAAGCTGTGCTGATAGCTTGCTCACTATAGGCGTGTAGTGAGCAATCACAGCCGTTCGTTCTGTTTTGGACGGTCAGGATTGCTCAGCACAGCTTGCTCACTATGGGCGTGTAGTGAGCAATCACATCTGTTCGTTCTGTTTTGGACGGTCAGGATTGCTCACTACAGGCCCCCGGATTCATCAAATTAGATGCCATTTCTATCTGTCATGATGACGGGTGTTACTTGAAGGGATAGGCAGTTGTGCTGGAGTTTGGCAATACATATGAGGGGATACGCATGCATGGCTACTGATATCACTCACTTTAAGATGTGTACGCAAATAAGGTGAAATTGTTTTCTTCTTGCCTGCCCTTAAACTTAACAAGCTTAGAGCTACCCATGTGTTGTTGTGCAAGTTTGAATTTTTTTGAAGTTGTCAAAGCTATGTTTGACAGTACTTCTGTAATCAAAAAAATTGTTACGAGTACATAAACTTTGGGATGTATGGATCATCTTGTAGGGTGCAGTGTCAGGGAAACAGGAGATTCCTGCAACCTGGGTTGTGGGAAAGTGTTGTCTTTACAAATATACTATCCTGATTGTATGGACGTGGCCCTTCAAGGCAGACTACATAACTTCTTTGACTTCTCTCGACTGTTTTGCATTTTGTGGTTACCAATTCTTCCCATTCAAGCTAAAATTTTTGTGTACTGAACTTATTGGTTACCATTTCTTGTTACAAGGTGATATTTACAATCTTCATACGGTTACTTGTCTTGTCCTATTTTTGTTTTCCTTCGCCTCTTGTGCTTATCTTATGCAGCAGTACTAAGCTTCTTTGGCATTTAGGTTTGTGTTCTCTGCGGTTATGGAGGTGGGGCTATGACTCGGGCCCTACGGAGTCGTAACATTGTGAAAAGCCTTTTGAAAACTTGGAATATTGACACAGAATTTGGGCCCAAGGATACAGTTTCTCCTCCTGAAATTTTGGAGGATAAATTCAGCATGTTGAGTTCCTCAACGTCTGAACTTGAGAGAGATTCATTTCCTGTCATCAGACCTATACCTAGTGAACCCTCTTCTGCGGTGGTTTGGAAAATGGATCTGCAGAAGCAATTGGACTGTTTTAAGAATTCATCTTGGTCTTCTAGTAACCCTAATGGCCACAACAGCATAACAGCTGGAGTTCTTGATTCCACCGTTAAGCAGTGGATTCATATGGTTTGTGGGCTCTGGACACCAGAAACACGCTGCCCTAATGTTGACACCATGAGTGCTTTTGATGTATCTGGAGCTTCTCGTCCTAAAGCAGATGTGGTGAGTATTTCCTGACAATCCGTGGTATATTGTATGGTCTGTTATAAGTTACAACTAATTTGACCGGAAACATTTTCAAGATTTTAAAATCGAGAACAAGAATCTCCTTAGAGAAATGAAAAGGCGGCTTTGGAATACGACACGCAGCGGGCCCCAAGCTTGTTATGGTTTTCTGTTTCCATATGCTGAAAGACTTTTGTTTTCTTCTTTCCTGTTCTTATTTCCAGGTTTGTTCCATGTGTAACCGGCCAGGTGGTTCTTGTATTCAATGCCGAGTAAGGGATTGCTCTGTACATTTTCATCCTTGGTGTGCTCACCAGAAGGTTTAATTCTTTTTATTCTGAACTTCAGTTGGCTAGTCATTTACATTGCTATGTATGCATGCTTTTATGGTCTTTATACCCAACTTACTGTCTCTGTACTTGCATTGAATTTGAGCCTTTGTGAAGTTATGTTTCCAAGTGTTGGCCTGAAGGTGTTACAAGAATAGTACAATTATCTATATATCAGCTCTTCTAGATACATTCCAAATTCCAATGCTTGGGTTATATGATTAGCATATGATTTAAAAGATTCTGCTAGGATTGCTGTGACATTATATATTTTTGGAATATTTTGGAGTGCCTACGTGTGTAGACAAACTCCTATCCGAGCAGGACCGTGACTAAATGTCACCTACACTTTTGTCACAATGATACTCAACCCACAATCTTAATAGGGTGGTCATTGTTATAGAGGAGACATTGGAATGGCTATTTATGTAATAGAAGAAGGTTTGTCATCTTAATCTCTCTCCTTTAGTCACTTTTAGTTGTATTGGATCCAGGGCCTACTGCAAAGTGAGGTTGAAGGTGTTGACAATGAGCACGTTGGTTTTTATGGGAGATGCATGCTTCATGCAGCATTCAACCTGTGTGAAACAGAGGGTGATCCTATCAACACTGGAACTGGTCATCCTGGAGACAGAGAATACAGCTGCGCACGAACAGAGGTATTATGTCCACTAACAAAGATATTTATCACATTCACATTCGAGAGAACCAAGTGTTTTGTACTAATTTCATTTTGTTCTTTCAATTAGGGTTACAAAGGTCGCAAAAGGGAGGGCTTTCGTCATAACTATCCTACCCTACCTAATGGCAGCGGTGGATGTGTTGTTCCACAAGAGCAGTTGAATGCATGGCATCACATTAACAAGCAAAAGTCAAGTCCTAAAGGGCTTGCAAAGCTGCCAACTTCAGATGTTGAGTATGATTGCCGGGTATCTTCAATTGACTTCTGGATGTTCAATGGGATAAACTTGAGGATTGACTCCCTCCATCCCATTTATTTGTCCTTTTTTGGTTGTCATGGCCTTTAATTTTGTCAACAAATATTATATGGTTGTGATTTTTTTTAACCACCAATTAAAAGAAAGATCTCTGTGAGTTCTTTCACTCGAAGTTGTCTAAACCATCTAAAACAAAGTAAATAATAGATATACACTACTTATGGAGATGCACAAAATAGTGCAAGTAGAAAAACAGATGGGGACAGAGGGAGTATTTCTAATTCTTATGCTATCTATGCCAACTTAATTTCTTTCCGAAAATATAAATTAAAGAGCTTTGTTATAGCTGATCTAGTATTTGGCTTTTTCTATTACTTGCAGAAAGAGTATGCTCGGTATAAACAATCAAAAGGTTGGAAACATTTGGTAGTGTACAAGTCAGGCATACATGCTCTTGGTCTCTACACATCCCATTTCATTTCCCGTGGTGCAATGGTTAGATTTGTTTTCATGCCACAGGTTTTCAAAAATCCTTTCTTGTTATCGTGAGTGAATTTAAAACCCTGAACCACTTCTGAATTTTCTGTTGTAGGTGGTGGAGTATGTTGGTGAGATTGTGGGGCTCCGTGTGGCTGATAAAAGAGAAAGCGAGTATCAGTCTGGAAGAAAACTTCAGTACAAGAGTGCTTGCTACTTCTTTAGGATAGATAAAGAACATATTATTGATGCCACCCGGCAGGGAGGGATTGCTCGTTTTGTCAACCATTCATGCCTGGTAATTCTCTCTCTTCCAAATATATGTAATGTACGGTTTTATATTAGTTTGAATACCTTTCTTCCATGTGTTGGTAATAGAATCTACGAGATGCACCTCATAGGTGTGGCACCTGGGTCTGTTAAGTTAGATTTTCAATTAAGATGCAGAACTTAGTTTTCATGGGTAATGACCTCTTAACATGGACATGGGGTGGGAATTACGTATGGATATATATAGTGGGGTTGGATAGGTCAAACCTAGAAATGAAGGAATGGATCCAACTTTGGATACGGGTACAGGAATACACCTATCTAATTATTATTCATATCTTATGTCATATAAATATGAGACAGAAAATTGGCAAAAACTTTTGCTTTTGTATGAGATTGACTACCCTTACTTCAATGACATAACTGAGCAAGCTACGAAAGAAATGATTAATGTGTACAGTAACTGCCAATGCAGCCGGCATGTGATAAATGCATGTCCGGTACCTATCGTACAACCACACTTGCTGTTGCTGTATCTGTGTCGACGAGGATACTTCATCCAAAATGGCAAATCTATGTACCACAGATAATTATCGTTATCAGTTAGACTTGTAGCATTCTGCTCAACTGAACTTGTTTTGAAGTATTTTTTACAGTAACAGCAAATTTTCAGTATGAAGCATCAGTTTAAGAGACAAGGCTAATATTTTGTACTCCCTCCTTCCCATATTATTTATCCTGTTTGAGAATTCTTGCTTTTTAAGATATTTACTAATTTCATTTAAACTCAAATTCGAAGGCATGGATTTCATTATTGTCCTGGATTTCAATATTGCCCCTTCATTTTCACTTTTCAATGCATTCATAGTTATTAGTAAGGGATTGTTTCGGAAAACTGGAAATTTATACGTTGACTTTTCCAAGAGCCCGAGAGGACTCCGAATTAGGGAAATCCTGAAATAGAAGATGGATCAAGAATATGGGAATGTCACTGTCCTCTTGGGGACCGAGTCATTCTTCTGCTGTTATTATCCTTTTTTAATAGCTTCCTTCAATTTTCTTGGACTCACTATTTTTTTTTAATGCCAATTTACATGACCAGCCAAATTGCGTTGCTAAAGTGATTTCTGTAAGGAACGGAAAGAAGGTAAAGTCTCCTTTCTTAAACTAGAGTACTTTATTTTGTAGGTTACGGTTTCTGTGTTTTCATATTTAAGGAAAACCTTCTTATTGCTTATTGGTTTAAAGTTGGTCCACTTGATTTATTATGGCACTAAGACCCAAAGATACGGCTCTGAAAATACTTCTCTTCCAGAATCTTAAAAAGAATCCTTCACCAGAGGGATATACTCACAACTGGGGGTATTATTCTTCAAGCATTACCAATGTGGCTCAAGTACCTACTATCCATGTCATAATTCTGAATCAGCTCTCACAAAGTCATAGGCTTCCTTACTACGGTTAATTTGTTATGATATCGGATTATCACAGAAATATAGTTTGCCTTGTTCTAGGCTGTATAACACATTGGTTTTTCGAGGAGACTCGGAATGGTTTTTTTTTTTAAAGTGACCGTGTCATTCTTTCTTTAAGTTGCATTCATAAATGCCACCGTAGTTTATTAGCTGAAGTTTGTTTCTAATATTCAAGAAGTTTACAAGACCAAATTGCTGAAGTGTTTCTCTGGCGCAGGTTGTCTTTTTTGCAGAGAGAGACATATACCCTGGAGAAGAGATCACTTACGACTACCATTTTAACCACGAGGACGAAGGGGAAAAAATTCCTTGTTTTTGTAACGCGAAAAATTGCAGGCGTTATCTGAACTAAGCAAAGCTGGTGACTAGTGTATTCCATGAATAAGGGATTCATTTTTCAGAAGGAATACCAATCATATGTGGTGTCAAATGTCAATGATGAGCTTGTATCTGCATTTGTTGTAAATGTTGGCAGATAATATAAGTCGGGTAATTATATAATTGGGTCTTCTAGTAGACAGTGAAATTGGTTCCCATGAATTTGTTTCGGTGCGCGTTACGTAAGTTGGCTAGGATATCACGAGATATCAAAAATAATAAAAACAAAAAATGTTATGGTTAGGCTAATTTCACTCTAATTTTGGTCAAAGATCAAAAGCTTCCAAGGGTTGAGGTACAAAATTAGAGTGGATTGGCTCTTTCGTGTTAGGTGTTTTGATACTGCGAATTATCAGAAAAAGAAGAGAAAAGAAGGTAATTCGAAGGTGGTTTAATAACAAATTGTAACAGTTAAAAGGGTAAAACATGATTAACTCTTTGCTTTTTGGAAAGTAGTTTTACTTTTATGTTTTGCATCCTGTCCACTTTTGGGGGTTCTGTTTACATCTTCAAATTTGAATAAACCTAATTTTTTCCCTATTCCATCATAGGCATTTTCCCCTGACTTTGGGAACTGGTCATCAGGGCATTGAATTTTGGGTCTAAAACATACCTAGAGGTCCTGAGGGCAACCCCAAAAAGCCTCAACAAATGTCTCTTTTAAGAGCATCTCCAACAGTCTAGTTATTTTGGCTAGATTTTTGAAAATTAGCCCAATCAACTCCTCCACCCCAACAGCCTAGCCATTTATATACATACACCTATATATATACAAATACGAAACCTAAATGCCGTCGCCTGCGCAATCAACTCCTTCACCGTGAATGCTGTCGCCGGGAACACCGTCGGAGTTGAAATCGCTCAAAACGCTATCAAAGATGATGAATAAAGGTTGAAATCAAGCTCTGAAATCGGATCCGTGATGAAACACGGCTGGAATCGAGCCAACGATGACCGGCGAGGAGGGTGACTAGCGGTGGCGATTTCCGACGAGAGAGGTAGCGAGGCTAAAGTACCTCAACAGCTGTGACGTGGTACTGTAGCAAAAACTAGGATGGCTAGACTCTTGGAGAGGCTGCTGAGTGTAGGTTTGGGGGGAAATCTCGCCAATTTAGTCTCGCCGGAGCCCTTGGCGAGACTGATGGAGGGGCCTAAGTATTTTACTTAGCCAAATCACGAAAAAAGCCCTCCAAGAGACATAATAAAGACCTAGGTAAATTACATTTGTGAGAATAGTACCTAGCCATTCAACCCTTCTTTTATTGAGTTACTATTCACCAACCAAACCTTTTTTTTTTTGTAGTAGTAGTATTTTTCTTTCCACCCTCTCTCTCTCTCTCTCTCTCTCTGTGTGCTGCCACAGTAACTTCCTCGCTATCTTTAACGTTTTCCTTCTGTTTGATACTACAAGAAGCCACAAATTTCAAGCGAGTTCTTGAGGGGAACACGCGGAAGTGACGGTGATTGAGAGAAGAGTTGAAGATAGAGCTCGTTTTGGTGATTGTGTGTAGTGTGATAGGCAACACAAGTTGTGGTCTGCTGCTCTAACTGTGAATTTCGCCACACTTTTTCTGTGTTGCTTTGGGCTGAGGAAGAAGAAGAAGAAAATTTGGGGATGGGAATGCGTTACGCTTGATTTGTGGTGGGCTTGCGTCGATCGTCTTCTTCGATTGGGCGTCGTGGTGGTGGTGGAGGAGTGGTTGAGTCGCCAGTGGTGGAGGGCAGTCGAGCGAAAGTGGTTCGCGATCGGTCTGAGGCGCCGCCGCCGCGTCTTCGTCTCTTCCTCTCTTCTCCTCTGGAGAATAGGGTAGATCAGGTCGATTTTTAACCCCTTTTTTTTTCTATTTTTTAGAGTTAATGTGTATGTAGAGTTATTGGAAAAACAACACAACCATGATTCACTCCCTCAAACTCTCCAGACCCACTGCTCACCTCCTCCCCACCAAAACCCTCACATTTCTCCTCAACTTTTCTTCTCTACAAACTGAAACTGAAACTGAAACCCAAAAGATTGTCAAAATCATCAACGACCATCCATACCCTAATCACCCACTCCACCCCACTCTCTCTCAACACATCCCTTCATCTCTCCTTTCATCTCCACTTGTAGAAAATGTACTCGGTCGCCTCTTCGCTTCGCATTCCAATGGCCTTAAAGCCTATGAATTCTTCAAATTCTCTCTCCAAAACTCCCGTTTTAGCCCTACCTCCGACGCTTTCGAGAAAACGCTCCACATCCTATCCCGAATGCGATACTTCGATAAGGCATGGGAGTTAATGGAGGAGTTCGGTCGCTCGCATCCGCACTTAGTAACCCTAAAATCCATGAGCATTTTGTTATCGAAAATAGCCAAGTTTCAATCTTTTGAAGAGACCCTAGAAGCATTTGAAAGAATGGAGAAAAGGGTATTTTTAGGGAAGGACTTTGGGGTAGACGAGTTCAATGTGTTGATTAGGGTTTTTTGCACGCAGAGGCAGATGAAGGAGGCGAGATCTGTTTTTAACAAGTTGATTGATCGGTTTTTGCCAAATTCGAAGACATTGAATATTTTGCTTTTAGGATTTAAGGATACGGGTGATATTACTTCTGTTGAACTTTTCTACCATGAGATGGTTAGAAGGGGGTTTAAACCTGATAGTGTGACTTACAATATCCGAATCAATGCTTATTGCAAGAAAGGACGTATTGGTGATGGTTTGAGACTTGTGAAGGAAATGGAATTGGCGAATTACTCGCCTACGATTCAAACAATTTCTAGTTTGATTCAGGGAGCAGGGGTTGCTCGAAACGTAACCAAAGCGCGAGAGCTGTTTGATGAAATCCCTGTGAGAAACTTGACGCTGGATACTGGGGCTTATAATGCTTTACTGAGTTGTTTTGTTAAATCAAGAGACGTGAAGTCTGCAGCTGAGCTTTTGGATGAGATGGAAGAGAAAGGCATTGGATATGACGATGTCACATACCATAATATGTTTCTCATACTAATGAGGTCGAAAGATATGGACTCTGTTGTTGAACTATATGAAAAGATGGTGAAGAGAAATTTCATGCCCAAGACGCGAACAGTGGTACTGCTGATGAAATTCTTTTGTAAGAGTCGTCGTCCTGATTTGGGTTTGGAGTTGTGGGGTTATTTGTTGGATAGAGGCCATTGTCCCCACGCTCATGCGTTGGATCTGTTGGCTACAGGATTGTGCTCGCATGATAAGGTGGGGGAAGCCTTTGAGTGCGCGAAACAAATAGTGGAGAGAGGGAGGCAGATGAGTGAGGCTGTGTTTCGTATGTTGGAGAGGTTTTTGGTGCAGGGTGGAGAGATGGAGAAGTTGAGGGAGCTCAACGAGTTGATCAAGCGATTGCAAACAGTTTTGCCGCTGTCAAGAGGGCATGCCACTGGTATTCTCTTAACTCACTTGGAGGAACTCATGTAGTTTGGCTTCAATATTGTGGTGGTAGGAGGTTTTTCGCAATCTTTGTAATCCATGATTTTTTTGTGTTCTCTTACCCAGAATCTGTCCATTACATTGTATGTTTTCATTGTTCTATGCAATGTACAATCATTCGTTACTTGTTCGAGGTCTCTCATAAGTACATGCTTCTTGAACTATTGGTCTTGGAATGGTTTCATTAATCGCAGCATATCTCCATTTCCATTATTTCTTTGATATTTTTTTTTTGAACATGGATTATTTCTTTGATTGTTCTTAACTTTTTGACCCCATCAAATATAACCGTAGTTCTCTCGAGGAAAAAACGCGTGGTTGAACTCCTCTGGGTAAAATAGTACATGGTGTACTTGACGGGATACAAACAACTAACAGGTTACAAACGGCAAAGATTATACCTCCACGTCGATCAAGGAAAATGGTTGCGACCTAAATGTAGGCGTGAATGGGATCGAGATGAGGATTTCATGTATAATCTGCCAACGAAGAAAAGAAAATTCCGGTGAAATTCCGTCATACTGATTTCTCCCTTTGTTACCTTAATTTAAAAGAGTGTTGATGTTGGGATAACATTTTGTGAGGATGAGCGAACTTGCATATCTATTCCTTTGTTTTGTTTTTGTTTTTGTGCTTCTTAATAGAGAGACTAGTGCTAGGAATCCATGATGAAAGGCTCGATTCAAGATTGTATTAGTGCGTAAATGAGTTAAATTTGAATACATTTTCAGGCTTCTGAGCTCGAAAAACTTGTACATTAATAGCACAGCGGGGAATTAGCTATATTTAAAGCCATTGTACAGGCTGAAGATGATATGTTTAATGTACTTTTGGTAAAAGTTTTCGTGCCAAACTTGCCCAACACGTTGCTCAGCTTTGGTTCAACTCGATTAAGACCCTAGTTTCAAGTCGCTTAATACAAACATGACACCTTTTCAAGTATCCCAAGACCGTTGGTCCTCTAGTACGAACCACATAGGGCTCAAAGGTGGTGCGCACTTTGTTGAGTAAGATAAAAGTTTGCATTGCAACTGCTGAAAATCTGTTTTGGTTGAGATTCATGTTGCTTTCAGAATCATGTTTTGGTAAAACCAACCACAAGAGTACCATCATCGGCTTTGATACCACTAGTTCGAAACTGAGCTCATTTGGAACACAGGAGGCCCAATACACGATATTTGAAACTCAGTAGCAACTGGCTGACTAATGCGAAATTTGAAGAATCGGACCTCCAAATAAGGATGACTGCAAGCATTATATGATCAATTACTATTGTCATAACCCAGCAACAATTTGTACATCGTTCAAAGGTTTCACAGATAAATAGTCTGAAAGCCATGACATATTTTACATACTACATGACGAGAGAGTTGCTTTAATACAGAAATTGGAAGGAGGATTCTATCTTCCTCTCGACCCTCATCAGCGAGTCGCTTACAATGGCATATGGATAATTCTTCACTTGCCATCTGTTTAATCCTTAAGAGTTGGAAGCCGGTAATTTCTCTTGGGAAGGTGATGGTTTTACCAGTTATAGAAATACCGGACTTGTTCATTTATCCCGAGTACTTGATCATGGACAAGTGGGAAATTTCAGGGAGACTTCCCACTTTCATCATCTCTCAACAGCCTCTCTAATACTGGGAAATCGATCAGCCCAACGAGAATATCCTGCACCCAAATTAGACATGGTATACTTTTAAGACTGCTGCTGAGAACCTTAAACAACATTGTTGAAGCAGGAAAACAGAGATAAAAAGATACATCGAAGGGACAAGAAAGAGCAAAAGTAAGAGCAAGGAAAAAGTTGACAGTCGAACAAATTTATTCGTAATACAACTGTTTAATGCATTACAAGAAGTTACATATTTTCTGGAACGACACTCGTCCAAGTTCGATTAAATCTTCATCACAATTGCAAAAGAACGAGAATTTTTTTACAAGGAAATGCAAATAGAACCTAGACAATCAATTACTAGGAAGATATAATATGAAGCACTTCTACAACACTCCGTTTACCTTCTCATCCAAAACTAAAGAAGCAGCCCTAATCCTAAACTAAAGAAGCAGCCCTAATCCTAGAGATACGAGAAAGACAGATAAATGGTGAAATACGTCTCTACCAGGAATTTGGAAGTTCGGAAACTTTCCCCAACTAGCCTCCTCAGAACACTTGTCCAATGTAATTCGAGGAAAAGATCACGAAAGCTACTACTCATTGCACTAAAAGCCGAAACGCCTCATTATCTGTCTCCATAACATATTCATAACCAAGCTTGTCGGCGCAAACCCGGAAATCATCCATCTCGGTCTGTGCAACTTGGATTCCGACCAATACATTGGCACCCGTTTCACCCTTTTGACATAGAGACAAATAGAAACAATTAAAATTGATGGCATTGAATCGGCCCTTCTTTAAACCCAAATACAGATCCAACAAATATGACTAATGGAGATATAAATCTCAACCTGTCCACGGTAGTGGAACAAAGTAATATCCCAACGCGGACTTAAGGCATCCAGAAATTTCATTAAAGCACCTGGTCTCTCTGGAAAAACAAACCGACAAAGAAGTTCATTCTGAACATTTGAGCGACCCCCTATCTGAAAAATATCCAATGCAAAAGTAGAGTCAGTGACCTAATGCAAACGACAATGTCTTGCATAAATAACCATAGCGTGTTTGTATTGCAGGAAGTGAGGATGCTTTGCAAAAGAGAGAAAAATCATTTCACTTATCAAAAACCAATAACTATTGCAAGGAGGTTACCAAATGCCAATAACTATTGCAAGAAGGTTACCAAGTGCCGAAGATGGTCTTTAACCAAGTCATTGCTTGTAAGATTTATGGTTCGAAGTTGAGAAGATTCCAATCGATCTACCATTGCGCTAAGTTCTGATACTGTGTGGAGGCCAACACTGCACGCAACCAAAAAAGTATGTGTCTAGATGGACAAGACAATATGCGTAAGGGTTGTTAAACAGATTACTGATTCAACATCCTCTACCTGATATTGGATAAAAAAAAACCTTACCTATACAAAACCTGAGCTGGGTTTTTATCAACATTGTATCTGTATTTGAACTCTCTGATATTCATTGGCCCCACCTGCCACCAAGTGATTGCAAATTCATTTCATCATTAGCATGGACACGATTAAGCAACACATTGCCAAATAGTTTAGGCAACATACCAGTTCACAAAATTGTTTAAAGCTGCCAGGCTCCTCTGGCAGGTAAGTAGCAAGCACAGCCTCCCGTTGTCTACCAACATCAGCAAGTTCAGTTACCAATCGTAGTCTGTCAAAATTCATGTTTGCCCCACTGGTTATCACCACAACGTTTTCACCCTTGAGGCCATAATACTTGCAATATGCTTCTGCTCCGGCAAGGGCAAGAGCACCTGCTGGTTCTAGAATGTTCCTTTTCTCCTCGAACATGTCCTACAACATGAGCACAAGTTTTACAATGACTAAGCTGTTGAACTGCATGAACCACCAGTATTTGCTATGGTTCGTCAACGAAGTAAGACTCCTTTGTTTGGCCGGATAAGAGCATCGGATTGGATTATAAATCCAAAGGGACCACATTCTTTTATTTTAGATGTCGTAGATGATTTCAATTAGTGAAGGGAATTATCAAACCGCATGCGAGTCATATTTTAACCAAGCACTAGACGTGTATGATGTTATGTTACATGGATCCTTCATTTTAGCCAAAGTACCCGTGTCGATGTGTCTGACAAGTGTATCTCTAATTGTCATGATATTTATAGAAAAAGAACATAAAATTTGCTAAAAAAGCAATATTTCTAGCCTCACATGGACATAAAATAGCAAAATCATATTTTTCTTAACCCCTTCTTGTTTAAATACATAATATGAAAAACAAATTATGCACTATGTACTACAAACAAGTGTTCATGACGTGTCCCCGTACCCACACCCATTAGGGGACACATATCCCAGTACCCTAAAATTTAAATTTAGGAAGGTCCGACGCTTGGACTCGCATCCGCACCCGATACTCGCATCCGAGTCCATGCAACATAGGTATGATGAGTAGAACCATAGGTATGAGAAGTGTTGCGTCAGAACTAGCATCAGGGTAGAACCATATAACAAGGACTCACCACATACTTTTGCTCTATCCAGCTTCAAAGATCACAAGTTTCTCCAATAGCTTCTCAAATTCCAGAATTTGCCTATGTCGTTTGACTTTTTCCATTTTCCGAATACATTCAATAACACAAAGGTCATCTGTCGCCCCACCTGCGGCCCTTGTGCCCAACTTTGGTAGTTCATAGCCCAGTACGGTGTAATTATGTCCAAATATGGAAACATTTCTCATAGGGATTCATCAAAAGAGTGTAATCATTGATCTTTGAGGAAGAAACCTCAGAGCAAAACACAAACTACTACGGTATTTTTTTTAAAACATAAATAAGAGGTCTTTGCAGGAAAATTTTGAATAGAAAAGGTTAATCAATTTTATATTTGTAGGTATCTAGAAGCAGTGATGCAGCAGCAACAGAGATAGAAGCAGCAGCGAAAGAAGAGAGAAGAGCGAGGGAGAAACAGATCAGAAAGTAGCAGCAGCAGTAGGAAAATGAAGAGAGAAGGAAGAAAATGGCAAGAAAAAACTACTGTGAGAAGGATAGAGAAGCAGCCCCAAAGGCCTGAAACCTGGCTGTAGATCCCTCATGGTCAAATTTCACAATTCTAGTTTACCACTTGTCGAGTAATTGAAGTGAGAAATTAATCAACAGGAAAACTAGAGGACAAACAGAAAGGATGCTAGTAGCACCGAAGTACAGAGCATAAATTCACCTATCATAAGTACAAGAAGATTACCTTTATGGATGCACATATAGCATCACGACCCACCAGAACAACCCCATCTATCAATTCGGTGCATAAACGAAAAGTCTCTACACCGACTTCTTTAACTGCTACACCATCTGCAAAGCCTCCCACTTGGTCCAGCATGACTCTCTGACCATGATGCAATGATAATGCCATCGCATTTGCATCAGAGGGCTCCACTCCAATAATCTTTACCTGAACAAAACATGTAACAATGCTCTATAAAATTCTTGTAAGGAAAAGGTTCAGAAAATGAAAGTAAAAGGGAACTGAGGCTCCAAAGCAAAGAAATGGCCTACTTTCAAAATTTTACAACTTAAAAAATAGAACTTCGATGGAAACGAATGGTATGAACAAAAGAACCAGAGCTATTTTGAATCATCATGGTCCATAAGTGGTTGGAGTTACAAAGGCTAGAAAAAACCCACATATTTTAGCCTAGGTCAGATGGATCAAATAATGTTATACGGTCTTGGTTGTTATCTAACTGGATTTGCTCAATAGTCGACAAAACTACAAAGTATTGCTTTCGAGATTCCAACTACATCTACCTCAGCCTTTGAAACATTCACCAACCTATCACCCCATCTAAAGACTAATGACCACCCATTAAATAAGGACAAACCATCTCAACATTTCTCATTCCTTTTTCTCCTTTATCTCTTTCAAATTAGTACTGAAGCCCCTTTTGGGCCACATAGATCATCCTTCTACGTATAACCAAGTCATTGTCAAATCACCCTATCCTCAATTGGTCGCATGCGCCAGTCTTATATGGAGGATCTGGGGTCATAATGGTTCAGTGAATAGAAATACGTCAACGAACTCAAAGGGTAACTCTGCATTGGCTTTACACAAATCTGCAAATGAATAAGACACACAAAATACAACAGAACAGTTTGAAGTGGCATGAAAGGGTTCGGATTGTGCATGATCAAGGAGACAACAAGTCAAAATGAAACAACAGTAGATCTCCTTTATATTGTTTTATTGTTTTCCTAATCACATACACAAGACAAAGTAAACAAAGCCTGAGAGACTCAAATTCACCTTTTGTCATGCTAGTATTTTGACTTTGCAATAGGAGGCCCAAATATCAATAGAAGAAGACAATTAAAGCCACATAGCCCATAGGCAAAGCTAATGAGAGAAAAGACCAAAACCATGAATTAAGTTTGCCACATCAAGAAGGAATACAAATGAAACTTTTAAAATTAACACAATACAAATTTCTTCGACAGTTTCACTCACAAACCTCTGGAGAAACCCTTTTGATGTAGGCAGCAATACCAGCTATTAGACCACCACCGCCTACGGGCACAAAAATTGCATGTATTGGGTCATTTATTTGACGTTTAATCTCCATCCCAACAGTCCCTTGCCCCATGATGATATCAGGGTGATCAAAAGGAGGTACAAAGGTACGCCCCTCCTCCTAACCACGATTCTTGGCATATTTTTGTGCATCATCATATGCGTCCCCAACAAGAACAACAGTTGCACCCAATCTCTCAACTGACTTCCACTGCATATTTAAAATAAAAATCAATTTCCAAATTACGTAAATGTGACCAAATTAGATAAAGAAAACAATAATAAACATGATCTAACCTTGATTTCTGGCGTGGTAACAGGCATGACAATTACTGCGCTACAGCCAAGCCTCTTGGCTGCCAATGCAACCCCTTGGGCATGATTCCCTGCAGATGAGCAGATAACGCCTCTTTCCAACTGTTCTCTTGGAAGTTTAGCCATCATGTTATAAGCACCTCGAAGCTTAAATGAGAAAACCTACACAAAAATTACGGAAAAAAATATTCGCTATCATCCCATGGCTTTCATCTCCTTGTACATTCACTATTACCAATATCATCTTATGTTACCACATCTTACAAAACCATGTCCAAACTCCCATTAAATCCTATGAAATAATCTTACTAGCAGAAAAAAAAATGCTAGCACATTGTTTTGAAATGAAACTTGTAATCATTAGCATGCAAAAATTACAAGTAAAACGTAAAGATCAATTGACATTAAAAAAGTTCTTCAATCGGAAGCTGTAAGAATTTTCCACTTGCTACTAGACAGATTAATGTCCGAAAGAGAAAAAAATTACCCAAATAAATTAAATAGACTAGTTGCATAAGAAAGTCACAGGTAATTTAAAAATAGGGGAAAAGTTGTATGCAGTCAGCTAAATCAAACCTTGACTTTCTCCAAAAAGACTATACAGAAGATAGGTCACTGAATTGAGCTTAAATTTGAAAGTTAATATCCAAGTTTCAACCCTTCTCATTGACTTAAATATAGGTAAAAAGGATAAATACTTATGAAAATTCAATCAGTCGAATATGGGGAAAAAAAAAAGATAAAAGCTTTTTTATTTTTCTCACAACCACAAACCCAATAAATTCTTGTACACTGAAGAACATAAAAAATGTTGCCACAGTAAGTATTAAGCATTTAACTAAAATTAAGGTAAAAGGGTACTCCCTCCCCGTCCCAAATTGCTCGCCCTTTTTGAGAAACCGTGCATTTTGCATGCAAAAAATAATGAATTCATGATAAAAATTTTGAGCAATGAGATCTTTAAATTGGTGTAAAAGTTTTTGAAAAAAAAAATTCATGCTAATATAGTATATTTTGCGTGCAAAATGCACAGTTTCACAAAACAATTTGGGATGGAGGGAGCATTGAAAAGACCAGATAATTTGCAAGGGATGTTTCATGAAGTTCAAACGTAGCAACATTGCCAGTATCAAGAACTGAAATACTGTTTCATGAAGTTCAAATGTAGCTACATTGCCAATATCAAGAACTGAAATAAATCATATGTTTGTAAAGAATTTGACAAATTTCAGCTCAGGCTATTTTTGGACTAATTAACAAACTCAATTATCTTGCTATACACGTGGTTCTTGCATAAGCACGTATAACTACCTCATAATGTCGCCACATTGCCATTACTAAACACTAAACCAAGTTAAGCTAAAAGAAATATGGAAGACACCTCATAATTTAGCAAATTAACAAATTGAATATCTCTACAATGTATATGTATAAACAAACATCATACTTGCAAATATACGTGCGTATGTGTGCGGAAAATTACTCACAGGCTGCAAATCCTCTCGCTTGAGCCACATATTCACCCCCAACCTCTCCGACAGCTTTGAGGCGAACTGCAATGGCGTTTCGATCGCCACATCATAAACCCTAGATGCCAGTATGTTCGTCAAATACTCCATCGCGTTCAAAACGCCGTCGACCTCACTGTCCCCGGTCCGGTCTGGCACTGCCCCAAGGAAGCCGGCCGGATACTGCACCGAATCGGGCGAGACCCGGAGCTGAGGCGTTCTCGGTAGAATCTGCAGCTTTTTTTCTCGGGTGGCCACGGCCGGTTTTAGGGAAATCTCAACCGTCGGTTTGGAGAGCGTTGCGCAGCTTGATTTTGGATGCAGGGTTTGAGAATTTAGGGCGGAGGAGAAGTGGTGGTGGAGCAAAAGTGTTAGCCGCCATGGCTAATACGTGTGTATATGTGTATTAGAGGGCTCCACTCCAATAATCTTTACCTGAACAAAAGATGTAACAATGCACTATAAATTTCTTGTAAGGAAAAGGTTCAGAAATTGAAAGTAAAAGAGAATTGAGGCTCCAAAGCAAAGAAATCGTGTACTTACAAAATTTTACAACTTCAAAAATACTGAAGTTCGGCGGAAATGAATTGTATGAACAAAAGAACCAAAATTTAATTTGAATCATCATTGGCCAACTTTCTTTGTTCCCAGAACGGTTATAATAAGGAGAAAACAGCAATCGGAGAGGAGCGAAGAAGAAGACGAAGAGAGCAGAGAATGGGTAAGTACCTGAGCTTTGAGATGAACGGAGATTATCGTGGAAGACGAAGCAGCGTTTGTCATCGTGGAAGAAGAAACAGATGGGGCTGCTGGTTATAAACCTAACTGAATTGGGTCCCACTGAGCAAAAAAAAAAAGTGAATTGGGTCCCATGCCTAATTATGTTCTAATGGGCTTTTTTTTTTTTGCCCTTCTGGGCTATTAATGAGCTTGCACATTTGGTCAAATATAAGTGGATTCCATAACATTTTATGGGCTTTTATAATCTAAACAAAAGAACAAATGTATTTTTAATAAATAAAATATTCATTATTTAATTATTAAAATTTAAAAATTTAAAAAGTTAATTTGAATACATCTTCAGGCTTTTAAGTTCAAAAAACTTGTACAATATAGCTCAGCGTGAAATTAGCTGTACTTAAACTTATTGCACAGGATGAAAATGATAAGCTTAATGTACTTTTGATAACGTACTTTTGATAGAAGTTTTTTGCGCCAAACTTGCCCAACACGTTGCTCAGCTTTGGTTCAACTCGGTTAAGACCCTAGTTTCAGGTCGCTTTATACGAAGATGGTGCTTTTTCAAGTATCCGAGGACCTTTGGTCACCTCTAGTGTTGGTCCTTTAGTATGAACCACAGGACTCAAAGGTGGTGCGCACTTTGTTGAGTAAGATAAAAGTTTGAATTGCAACTGCTGAAAATCTGCCTTGGTTGAGATTCATGTTGCTTTTAGAATCATGTTGTTTTGATAAAACCAACCACAAGAGTACAATCATCGGCTTTGATACTACTTGTTCTAAACTGAGCTCAAAGGGCCTGCAGGTTTCCCAGTCAGCACACCAAAGGCCCAAATCTAACCACCACGACGACCAACCCTCATCTGGAATACAGAAGGCCCAACACACAGTACCAACTCAATAGGTAAGTATGTAAATAAGGATGATTGTAAGTGTTATTTGATCAATTACTATTGTCATAGTCCACTACAATTTGTACATCGTTGAAAGGTTTCACAGATATAGTCTGGAAGCCACGACATATACCATAAACCGTATCACGAGAGAGCTGCTATACTACAGAAATTGGAAGGAGGATTCTATCTTCCTTTCGACCCTCATCAGCAAGGTGATTACAACGGCATATGGATAATTCTTCACTCGCCATCTGTTTAATCCCTTGAGAGTTGGAAGCCGGTGAATTCTCTTGGGAAGGTGATGCTTTTACCGGTTATAGAAATACCGGACTCAATAATTTATCCCGAGTACTTGATCATGGACCACTGGGAAATTTCAGGGAGACTTTCCACTTTCATCATCTCTCAACAGCCTCTCTAATACTGGGAAATCGATCAGCCCAGCGAGAATATCCTGCACCCAAATTAGACATCGTATGCTTAAAGACTGCTGCTGAGAACCTTAAACAACATTGTTGAAGCAGGAAAACAGAGATAAAGATACATCAAAGGGACAAGAAAGAGCAAAAGTAAGACCAAGGAAAAAGTTTTGACACTCGAACGAATTTAACTTACCTGAGGCAACAATCTGATGAAGATCCACTTCTGCTTTAGCCTCATCCGACATCATTTCCTGAATTTCATCAGAAAAAAGGAGGCAACTTGTTCATTAGGAATGTAGGATACAGAACTTAGGAACAAAATCAATATTATCACTTCAGTAGTTATTTATTGGTGTCAACCCAGTCCAACCTGAACATAAAAATGCAACCACTAAAAACAAATAAAAACAAGACCACCAGCCAATGGCCGAGCCAGGAATTTAGTATGAGATCCAATTGATTATAACCGTGCAATTTTCTTACTATAACCTGCTTTCAAAAGCCCTGATTTTCCAAACGCAGATAAGCTATTCAAAAATCATATAGTCAACGAGCTAAGTAAATCAAGATATAATAGTTCGTAACATGAAACCCAATAAATACATCAAAAGTCCTAATTTTCCAAGACAATAAACATGATTGAAAGTACTAATTTATTTAACAGAGAAATAACTAAAGAGATGACTCAAAAACATCCCAATTTTGTCTAAAGAATCAGCAGATAATAGTTAAAAAGAAAACTTATCTGCCAACTTAAATCATACGATAAGGAGATCTGGTGTATTTTTATGGGTATGCAACCACAACAAGAGTAGTATATAGCGGTGCTATTGAAAATTCCACATTTTGGGAGGGCACGGGGCCCCATGTGCCTCAAGGTATCTTCCAGTGAGCAGAACTATTATCGGAATTTAAGCTAATTAATGATTTGAAACTTCTTCCTTTTTATTTTTCTCTTCTTTCTTTAGGTCACAATAATTAGGAGGCAAATACGGAAGGGAAAGCTGTAGTTGCCAACTAGAGAGTATTTCACCATAATTCCATTACAAATGACACCATATCTACAAAATACAGAACACAACCTACCAGCAACGGTCAAGTTGTTTAACAGGAGACAGTAATAATGTCCTTCACATGATGTTTCCAAGGAAGATTATTCAGGTACAAGCAACTGGAACTCGAAAGTGATACGCTACATCCGATAAATTAAGGTCATAAATGCTTCAATTTAATAACTTGGAAGAAAAGAGCATAACAGCCCTTTCATTTTTCACAGTTTGTCGTGCCAAACATTCACTCTTTTGAGTGTTAGATCATTTTATTTGTTTCTTTACCTCCAAAGAAATTTTTTTAAGCAAGTGATGTAAGAATATCCATTCGAAAAAATAAAACTACAATTTCAGATGTTGAGAGGTGAGACTGGTTGATAGATAGTGAAAATTTAGTTTTGCTTTTCCTTCTGAAAAAAGTTGTTCCAAGACTCTAGAATGCATAAAACAAAACTATCCAAATACAACTACTATAAAAATCTGCGGACACAAGAAATACAAAATCACCAACTCGATAGGGTCAGGCGCACAACAATGTCAAATTGGACCATTAAACCATGTCGCAGCGTTAACACAAACTGGACCCATCCAATGTAGTGCAACCCTAGTTGAAGACCCATGGAAAAACAAATTCTAAAGCCATTAACGCCCAGAAAATGCAACTTTTGGGGCAAATGTTAGGTCTTGACTTTCAGTTTTAAGCCAGAAATTAATGATCAGTGTACCTTCCCACTTATAGCCAAACTTCTCACAATCAGCTGAGACAGACCAACTAAGAGTCTACGGTCAAAGCTCGGATTTTGCAGAAGAGCCTCCTCAGAAGTTGAGTCAAATATTAGAGCACAAATGGTTGAAGCCATCATTATAACTGAAAGGTCATCAGTATCACCTGAAAAACACATCCCAGACACACATACTATGAGCTAACCAAATAATTTGATGACAAAAAAGGTTTGCGAACACAAAAAGATAAAACAGGTGACTGGAGGCTAATAAATCAAAAGGATTCCTTTCTGAACGAAAGCACTACTAGCAGCTATATGCACAAAAAGCCATAGTAGTATTACTTCCCAAATGACATGGTATCATTTTTACCCTTCCTGTAGGCGGATAATAAGCATAATTTCTCTGTTTTGGGGGTCCCCTAAATAAGATTCTTCAGAACTTCATATTCATTTTGAACCAAACATGCCTTTCGATCACATCTCCAAATTCTTCTACAAAAGAGTGCACCCCATTTCCCCTTAGAATCAAGTACAGTTAATTTTTGAGCTCTATATATCGAAAGGTCGATTCCAGATATAATTGAAGCCGAAGTACTCTTCTCAACAGAAATGGAGACTAGAGTGGGAGCTTGAGCTTTATTTTCCATAGGTCCCTTAAAGGTCCAGGCCAATTAGCTCGTTATGATGCATCATCAAAGTGACAGTTGTGGCTTAGGCTGGTGGAAGGAGTAACATTACAAGAAAAATTCTTTTGTAGGTCCATCAAATCTTTGACGTTATTCTGATATTAAAAAGTTCTAAAAGAAATAAGCAAGGGGTTTCTTGATATACATTAACTGAAAACGATTGCTGGACTCCCAATTGGAGAAAGCAGGTGAGAACTTGAGACTTTCATATCCCTCACAAAATCTTCCGCTTTTCAATGGCTCAAGATTAAACTTTTTTGGGAATTCCAGAGGCCTCAATAAGGGGAATCCTCCGTAGTCGTGCATCTTAGAGGTTGAAGCTTCTGGGTTGTGGCAGTTCAGGGAGTCATCCTTCGGGAATTAAGAATACTAGAGAATGAGCTAGAATCTCTACTTCCAGATTGTGGAAGTTAATTGCTGCCTCATCATAGCATAAGTATCAAATTGAACTTAAGTGCCTATGACCATTCCTCAATAGAGATGCACTGAACTATGTATACCCAAGCCAAAAAGGAATTTCCATACAAACTAAAAAGATTCTGTTAAATTTACTGGATGAAATTTTAAACGCAAGAAATACACCCCACCTACAGGTTCAACGATAACATGTTTCCTGTGGTTTGCAGTAACAATGGGATTTTAAAGATGATTATGAGAAGCGAGGAGATTCATGCAGAATGAAACACCCAACAAGATACACAGAGAAGGAAATATGTCCAGGATTTTTACTGAACAATGAGAGTTCGCATTTACAGCACAGAGACTGAATGGATACCTGTCCAATATGCCAATGCTCCTAGAAGACCAACAAAGCAAGCATCATTTAACGGAACTTGGATTTCATCTCTCTATGAAAAAATAAATAAACCACATTAGCAAAATCTTATATGTATCATCATGTCATTAAATCAGATGACCCAGTGATTGCATTACCTTCAAAAGAAGATTCACAACTGTATCACAAGCCAAGAATATAGAACCATTATCATAACTTCTACGACCACCTGGACCAATCAATTTAATCAAGCACTCCACAACCTGAAGAAAAAAAAATAGGAGTCTCACCTACTAAATAATGCTTTAATGAGAAAGAAAAGACTTGATGAATTGTCTTGACTTAGCTGGTGTATGAAGGTCGGAAAGATTTGAGCAAGGCATTACCAGGATAAATAACAGATACAACTACAAGAAATCACTACTGGGAAACATTTGAGAAAAGAGAATAGCATGTGATCAAGTTAAAGGTTTACTCCTTAGGAAAAATGGAGCAAACAGAGTGCCTCTCCCTATAGAAGCAGAGGTGCTTTGGGCATAAAGGCCGCAAATCCTCCCAACACACTCTGTTCAAGTTATACTTAGCAGGTAGGTCTACAATGTTTGAAGAGAAACAAATTCAAGGATCATCAAGCACCACAGAACGAAATACACCACCATGATCTCTAACACTCAGATGACATAAGAGATTCTATAAGTTCTTGGAGAGCCATCAAGAAATCAAATAAAATATGGTCATTTGTAATTAGTGGCATGTGTCTGCTAGGGTCTTTACTTCCTTGTAATAGGTTTGTGTGCTGTTTCTGTCAGGTTGTGCTTCAGCTGCCTGTAGCTGAGAGCAGATAGTAAGTTTGTTTGGCCCAGCTTTGGTCTGGTGCTTGGTTGCATGGGGTCTTTTCCCCGGTTCTTCGTTATTGTTTCCTAATGAATTAATTTACCCCAAAAAAATACATACTTACAGCTTTATAAGCTCCTGAAGAAAGAATAACCTTGCATCCAGAATCCTCCATCGTTATTTGACAAAGCATTGGAAGCAGAAAACACACACAGTAAAAGGGGCTGCCATTCATCAAAATATATTAGATTCTGAGGAAAGGTTAACCAAAGCAGGGAACTAATAAAATCCATTCAAAAAAACATATCAATAATAGTTAAACATGTTGAAACCTTGACTCATCTTCGCCTTTGATTGAGAGCATATACCCTAGAAGTTCCCCAACCTTTTCTTTGCAAGCAAGAGGTGTTTCTGCAAGATAGCTAGAACAAACACATGGATTAGAAGTCCACTCTTTTTTTATTGGCATGATGAGATACTGCAAACGGAAAATAAAAGACTAAAAGTACATAGAGGGATAAGAAGTCCACCATATAGTAAAGAAAAGGTCCAAAAGGATAACAAAGCGACATATCACACTGGTCTTCAGTCCCTACTAATCAGCAAAGTCTTATATACCCTTTGAAAGTGGAAGACATAAATTCCGAAAAGATATCAAGTCATCAATCGTCTCCCACCAAATTCGAGTCTTGCTATGTTTCCTCAATATTTTTCATTCCCTTCAAAACATACTACCCAAAGCCAAATTACACATCTCCAAAGAGACTGAGACCAACAATATGCTTGAGACATGGGTCAAGTGTTTTTGCAAGGTCAAATGCCACCAAGCAATGTCGTCAAACTGACGAAAGATATTAAGCTACTAAATAACATTTGAATTTTGAGGAGGATAATGATTTGCAAATAAAACTTCCAATCTGCCAAGAGAAAGAAACAAAGAGTATGCTTTATCGTAGGGAAAGTGGAGATAAACGAAAAGGAAATGAAAATCACCCTCCAACTCTAGCCCCTCACACTCCCTTGTCAGAGGCTAAAAGGCAAAAAAGAACTAAGAGACTAGGAGTGGAGCATGCATACCAAAAAACAACAACAAAAACTAATATCCCCATGGATCATATTTTAATTGCTTTTGCAGGGTCAATTGACACCACTGTGTTTACCTACCATGATAAAGCATATAAGCTAACCAAAGATACATAGGAAGAAAGCTTGCAGGGTAAAAGTTCTCTTCAAGCAACTGAAAGTCGAGATAAAGCAAACCTCTATGCAAACGAGAAACATGACTGGCAACCCAATAAAGAATTTAGAGCCAGAAAGATACCTCCCCACAATGCGCACTGAAGCGACAAGATCATCTCCTTTTGTTTGTCCATGATCCTGCAGAATGCCAGAATCAATATTGTGAACTCAGGAGACAGCAACTTTTGACAGTTAGACATAATTACCTTTGCATCTTGTAAGTACTCTAGAACCACGCCAATCGTTTCGTTGAGTCCAGAGATCACTTTCATGAAAGTGCTCTCACTGATAACACTACCTGTACATTATGTTCCGAAAGTTATTTCGGCCTGGTAGCAGTAAAAGTTAGACTTCGGCATGATTGAAGGAGCAGTAAAAGTTAGACTTCAGCATGATTCAAGGCAAACCATGACCAGCCATTAAATTTATCACCAATAAACTCTAGTTTCTGATTATTAAGTTACATTTTTCTCTTGTTGTTCCCTAGTATTTCATATCACAAAAGGTGTTTTAGTAAATACAATATTACCACAACAAGGTTGCTTTGTAATTTAAGGAACATTTTGAAAATTAATTTAGCATCCGTGGCAATCTTGAGTCTTGACCACGTCCCGACGTTTTACAATTGCATTATGAACCCCAAATATATACCTAGTGTGCCCCCAGCATTACTATCTTGTCCCCAACTCTCTGACTATAAAAAGTATAGTAAAAAAAAAACAGACGTGTATTTGGTTGTCTCTAGACGCTAGACCACGTTTAAATGTGTCTGTATCAGGCACAGATACCTGAAGCCAATAGACGTGTCCGTGATTCTCAGGACCGTCACCAATTATCCTTACAAGCTTAAGCTATAGGAAAATGAACTGAAGGGGCCCAACACAGACAGAGTGTACAACAAAAAATGTCATATAATATGAGCTGCAAATAAACACCAAGCACATATGTTCCATCTGAGGGCGGAAACAAACACAAGGGAGACACATCCCAAATGCACAAGATCAATTACTTTTGGTGGATACATAAGATACGTCCTAATCTTGATCCTTCTTTCACAAAATAAGCAACTTCGAGTGCCCATAATGTGACACCCAATCTCACATCGGAAGTCTACATGGGTGATCTTGGGGCATGTAATAAAAAATACTACTAGCACCTTGGACTTAAGCATTTTGGGTCATGTGGTGTGGCTTGTGGATCAAAATTAAGATATTGGGCCAGTGGTCTACGTTACATAGGGCGTTACAAATGGTATGAGAGCGACCTATGTACACAACCATGTGGGTTATGGCACCAGAGAACAGACCCGGGGAAGGCCGTGGTGACACTCTGGTCACTAGGGAGAGGGGAGACTGTGGTGACTCTAGTGCTCAACCCTTCACGAGGATGCGAGGCCATAAAAGTGGGGAGATTGTGATACCGTGTCCTACATCGGAAGTCTACATGGGTGATCTTGGGGCATAAAATAAACCTTCTAAAATACTACTAGTACCTTGGGCTTAAGCATTTTGGATCATGTGGTGTGGCTTGTGGATCAAAATCAAGGTATTGGACCCGTGGTCTACATGGGGCGTCACACATAATCTATTGGAGATCTATACAACAAGGTAATCTTGACTACAATATGTACAGAACTTCTCAAGTACTTTACAAGAGACAGGATGGAAAACAAGTTTTGTGGTTGCCCAACTCTAGGACAAACTTGGCAAGATTAAATACCTTCATCTCCGCCAATGTTTGCAATCAATTTGATTATCCTCTCTACCAAAGAAAAGACAACAGCTAGGTTCCGTTGTTTTAAAAGAACAGACTCTGAGTTGGATGACGGATTCTTGGAAGCTTCGTACTTCAAGTAGGCGAGCTCATTTAGAAGAACAGCAACTTCGACTCTTGAAGACTCCAACACGAGCAACATACACCTGCCAGTAGAAATAGGCAATAATGGAGCTACGCAACACACATGGGAAAAAAAACCACCAGATGACAGGCTTTGGTTACCTGTCTGCCGGAACAGGGTCCTCTGTATTAGACAAGTTCATCCGACCAATGAGCCACCCCTCGCCAACTATGGATATCGCAGACTCTGCCAAAATAAGAGCCTGAAGCTTTTCAGCAGGAGCTGCAAGTCAAATTACATAAGTAGGTACTTGTAAGTTTCATCCCGGAACTAAAAGCCCCATAGAACAAAGAACAAAAAATCAACACAGGATATTTTCCAAACAACGGGACAAAGTGTCTGGTCAAGTATTCATCTAATATGCAGCAATAAGGAAGAATCTCAAATAATTACGAAAGATGGGTAGCGCATGCATATCTCCATCATAGTTATGACATTAATTTAAGATAACGCAACCAAGGTACAGCTTGACACACATAGCATAAAAAGAGTGAGCTACAAGAGAGCGAGACAATAAAGTTTAGCTCGTCAGCATATATTACTCAACACCATATCGTGATAAAAAAATAATCAGTTCAAAATCTATGTAGACATGTCATTTATTCCTCCAGGCAAGCTAGTTGATCAAAAAAAGGTTCCGCCCAAAGTACTTCTATTAGCAAGTTGCAAGAACTTAACTAATAGGGGGCAACGGATGGCTAACATCCTTGCTCATACTGTTGGAATATTGTTAGAATGAATTCCTTGTATGAAAGTTCCTTTACCAATTTATAGGGGAAAGCTTTAGCTTGCCTTGTGATTGCAATTTTCCAACGACTTGTAAGAGCTTAACTGAGGAAAAACGATTAGCTTGAGTGAGTGACAGGACATTACTATTACTTGAATCTTGATTTCCCTTACTTCATTCCTTCATAAGGTCAGGGAAGGCAGATGGAGAACAACAAATCAGAGGCTTCGCCCAATTCTACTATCCCTAGATCAAAAGGTACAGGTGCTACTTGTTAAGAACAACCTGCGTATCTTCACTTGTTCTTAAGTGCGAGCAGCAGATCGGGAAAGGAAGCTTTCAACTAGGTCTAATTCAACTTCAATGAACAAATGGACCAAAATGAGCTAAACTAAACACCAAAATATTCTACGTCATGTTTTAGATAATGTCTACTAACTTCCTTATATGACAAATTTCAGAATAAACACACTGTACTGAAATGGGGATGTGTGCCCTAAATATATTACTGAACAGAGAAAGGCTAGGTGTACGTTTCAGGTGATAGATGAGGGTTGCAGGAAGAGTACAACGCATATAAAACACTGTTTTGATAGTTTGGAAAGTGGCATCAATCTAACAAGCACCCACTGTCAAATAAAGAAGTAACGCCTCGTTCGTTTGAGGTATATAGAGGTGGGATATAGGGAGAACCCGGATATGCATATCCGGGTGGCCTATATCCTTTGTTTGGTTTGTTTTTGTGTCCCGGATATAAAAATCCCGGGATATCTATATCCCCATGTGGAGGGATTAAATTCAGGCACCCCCACCCCACCCCCACCCCCCCATCTTATCCCGCCTCCCTTTCCCCTTTTACTCCCTTCTTTGGCCCCACCATCTGATGCTTATGCTGCCTCTTGCATGCGTTGATGAAGAGAGAGATGGTAGCTGGCAGAAAAAGAGAGAGGAGGCCCACCACTTAACCTCTTTTATTACTTATTAATCTGGGACAAAATGGGAATCACTCTCAATTGTACAATATCCAACCCTTCATATCTCCCTTCTACAACAAAACAAACCAAGTAACTTCATCTCCCCTGCTAAAATAATTCACCTCCAACCATATCCTTCTCTATATCCCCTCTTGTTATATCCCTCTTCTCCCCTCATATACATATCCCTCTAACAAACAGGGCGTAACATTAAATTGGAGAGATAGTACAACCATAACATGGAAAAGACAAGAGAGAGAATATAAAAGAAAGAATGTACCTTCACCATTGAAGGCACAACGGATTCAAATGAAAATCTTCTAAACAGCACCAAATTTGTATAGATTAAGCAATATTCTAAACAGCACCATTTTAAAAGAGAGTTGATCAAAGTCAGTCAACTTTCTTCTATAGCACTAAATATAAATCAAACCTACCGACACGATTCTGTAATATTGCCACAACACCGACACGTATAAAAGTTGACCAAATGTCGTTCTTCATTGAGCGGAGAGCCTCGTGCAATGGTGCCTACAAATAGCAAGAAGAAGAAACAATCAGATAATAAGTTCCTCCAGGCTGCAGCACATTAAAAAGAAGCATGTACATCATTAATGAGTTTCTCAAGACGTAATATTCTGCGTGTTTGATCTTCATTAGAAGGAAAATGTTTTGCAGTTAGGTTGTGAAGATGAGGATTTAGATCTGGTATTCAAACAAGCCTCTTCGAAGCCTCGGTGCTTCTTATGATACAAGGTGCAAGGTAAACGTAAACTGTATAGCTGTTACTAGAAATCTAACATGAGCCATGAACCTTGAAGATAGCAGAGGTATATCAGGCATTTACAAGGTATTTGGTCGATCATAATGTGTCAAACTGATCATGCAAATGTGGTCAGACTAATAACCTACAAGGAAATACATTCACCTACATTCAATAATAGCATGCTCGGTTTTGTACAGCTAACAGCTTCGGATGTCCGTGTTAGCTGTAATTTTTTGACAGCCAATATTGTTGCAAGGCTTTATCTAAAGATTCTTAAAAAGTTTTTGCAAACAATCATGCTTAATTGATTTCTGAAAGCTCATCTCAATTCAAGAAGTGACACCAAACAGTTGGGCTAATGACCACTTAATACGGGATTGCAATAAAATACCTATAACAGTAACTTCTATGTTCTTAGTACTATAGACTTAAGAACACCCACTAGTATTTCCCTCACTGATTGAATTAGTACCGGATTCAACCCTAATTTTCAATTAATGGGTGCACTAAAAGTTTAAATCCCAGCTTCCTTGAGCAGTGAATCTAAGCAAATGTCCTCGACTGATGAACTGTCGCTCCATCTATTTTCTAAGCAAATGTCCTCAACTGATAAAATGTGGACAGGATTGAGGAACCACCTGATCACCTCAAATATCGATCAAACCGATTGCCAAGAGTAATATAGTAAAGTCTAATCTGTCGCTCCCTCTATTTTCTTTCCTTCTTTGCTTCCCCAGCCTTTCTCAATCCCCATACCCAATCACTTTATTTCCCTCTTCTCCTTATAGAGACTAGAAACTGACCACTCACCCAAAGAGGAGTCCATGTAAAGAGGACACATGTCCCATTTACAAGTATTTTGTTTGCTTTCTCCCAGCCCATCATAAAGACCATTTTATATCCACATGCACACAAGCTCACACCTCACCTGCACACTCCACATGCATATACATACAAGTTGCACCAAATCCATGCATATATCCCCCATACTAGAGATTTCATCTCTTCGTCTTTCTTCTTTTCATTACCGCATACACTATTTCTAATTTCAATAGCTACCCAAAACATATTTTTCTATACTCTTAGGCTGACGTATTACAAGGTTCTTCAGGTCATCCAAATTTGAATCTTGATAAGCAGTCCTTCACCTGAGAAATACTTGGACCAATGCAAATAACAATTGAAAGGAACTTAAAATACTTCAGCAATGTCAGCTAGCATTAAACATTATCAAGCAACACTTTGTAGGGAGCATCACCGATACTTTGAAGAGATCGTAATGGAAAACAGTGGCATACAGAATAATTTGAGGACAGGATGGCAGATAGTAGGTGGAGTGCTTCAAATTTCAACGCATTGTGCAATACAGCAAAGTGCTTCGTAATTGTTGCAACCTGAAACAACAATGAATGTTAAAAAACTTCTCTATATTACCAATTTACATATCACGGATGTGAAGACAGACAACAGATATGAAGCAACTGAACTCGGAAAAAAAACTACGAACTTGACACAAAAGGAAAAACTCAATGCTCTACGAAAGCTCACCATCATTGCCAGCTCTGACGGATGTTCTTTGTTAATGGTGTCCAGGGACAATGTACTTATCACCAACTGAATGAGCCTCGTGGAAAACTCTACTGACTGAGAACCTGCACCAACATTGATCTCCATAGGTTTGTTAGCTTGAAATATAAGCAAACCCTTCACCATAAAAGTGTACTTTTGGCTAACAATTGAGTAGATATAGACTGCACAATAACTAAGGCGCTAATGACTAATGACAGCAATTTCCATAGGCCATATTGCCACAAGCCCCTAACATCTACCATTTCTACATTATTCCTACTGCTACTGAACTATTTTACAATTGTCTAGTACAAGAAAATATATTACCATCTGGCAAAGTAGACATCTGAGAAGCTAGCACACTCATACCCCCATATCCACACAGTCTTGAAACTCCATCTTTATGAGCATTCACTACCAGAAACAAAAATTCATAGCATGCTTCAGGAACAGATGGCCTGTATTCCAAGAAAATGTTATTAGAGTATTCTAGATCATAAAAAAAATTAGAAAAGATGACAATGTGAAAACAGAACCCATTCCTCTTGCCAACAGCTCACAGCTCATAACACACATGTAAACTAGAAACAATCTTTCTTTCGATTGTTCATTTTCAACTCTCATTCATGTCGTATCCTTTCCGTCACATTCAACACGAAGTGAGGAAAAGTGCTAATCTACTGTCCTAAGTTATATGACAATGCCCTTCATGCCCAATTTGTGCAGGTTAAAATGCCTAATAATAACAACAAAATTATGCAATTAATAAGAACATAAGTGTAATGAACACTGATTTTTGGATGGATACAGAAACAAAATATCCAAAAGTTCCATATATGTAGACGCATTACACATACATATAGAAATCAACTAAATGTCATCACCCACTCTTTAAAGAGCAAAGCATTGTTACATACAATGTAAACAAAATATAAAACAAATACATCAACTCTACGTTTTGGGGTTGTGGGAAGAAAAAATCAGAATACGTGGAATTTCGCAAATCATGGCTACCTCAGAGATGAAATCAAATTGTATACTGCTAAGCTTGTTGCAACAATGGTCAACATATCCATCTAACTAGGTAACTCTAATTTCTACCTACTACATCTCTAAAACCTGTTGTAACAACAGGCGCCTTGTGCACTGAGTATGAACTTTACTTTTTCGATTCCTAAATGTAAATGGCTAACAGGACTGTAATTTTTTCTGTTGAGTTTTGATACGTACGTTTATACATTTCCCATTATATTTGATCATTCCACTAATTTTAAAACAATATATTCTTTTTTTTTTTTTGGACCAATAAATTTAATTGCTTCACATCCGTGCTTCCAAAATATTTTTCAAGAAATATAATTGCTCTGAAAGAAGTTAAGGAACAATCTTGTATCGAAAAGCCTTACTCTTTTGACATGATCTCCAATATGAGAGGAATCTTAGAGACCATATCTTCAGATGAGGCTATCTCGGGAACCCGACAAAATGCAGCAAGAACTGTAATCGACAATTGTAAATATGCCTCACGATTTTCACCTCCGCTTCCACTCACAATTACATTTCCCATCCCTGCCAAAGAAAACATCAGACGGAACATCAAAATCATTAAAATCTGAAGCTTTACAATAACCTTAAACCCTAGTTATAGTTACCAAAATAAGTACTAAAACTAAATGAATTAACTAAATTTGAAGCGCATATCGATACAGACCAATTAAAAAGGAATCACATGCCTATAGTCCATGTTAGTTGTTTCAGGTGCGGGTATGGAATGTGGCCCCTGCAGTATGTGTCTACGCACTGGCTTCGTCTAATTCCCATATAAGGGCACCAAAAGCACAGCAAGATTTTAAACCAGATGACGAAGAGTACTTCACACATAAAAGGAGAGTTTTAGCATAGTTCTTCATGGCAAATTCAAATTACTAAAAAAAAAACGGTTCCTAAGTTATTGTAGAACTAAGAATGTCGGAGACTTGGAAACATCCCATTCCCTCAACCATACCCAAGGTTGAGTAGAGGGTTACAAAAAGACATGTTCATGCATGCAAATGCTTTACTGTTGAATATGACATAAGCGCAAATGGATCTCAAACATGCAAATTATTTGTATTAGAGGGAGTTTTGCTTAAATTAAGCCATCTGTCTTTTTTTCTGTCTTTTCTGGATTTTAAAAAATTCGCGTAAAAGTTTTTTGGATTAATCATTCAACTTGATGAGCGGGATCCAAAAGGTGAAAAATTAATAATCAAAGAAAAAAAAAATCACCAAAGACAGAAACAAAAAAAAATCAAATCTTTTGTTTAAACTTTCTTCAAGTTTGATCAAATCTTTATACCTTCCTAATCGCACTCGTCGGGACGAATGCTTAATTCTCACAAACGAACTAAAAAATAACAAAACACTAGTAATACAAAAGAATAATTAAGGGTGAATTTTCTCATCATTTACTATACTAACCAGTACTAGGCAACAACCTAAACCCTCAAATCTTATTTCAATTTGTTTCTTAACAATTTTCAGGAAAACCAACGGAGGAAGGAGTGATTACTTACGTAAAAATAAAAGATGGAGGCAGACTATTTTTTTAAACCGCTCATAAAGCAATAATTAGCTAGGAACTGAGCTTGAATTATGAAACATATATGTTTCAAAAAACTAAAAGATCGGGTAATATACAACAAATAAAGTAAAACTATTCATTCACTGTCCATGTTACATGCTTATACAAGTTATACAAGAAACTAAACTCCCTAGCACTTTCTACTACTTTGATACTAGTAATGCCGGAAAAAGTTACAATTTCTCTCTTTCTTGCATTTTACACATCTTTCACTATAATCAAACCAGTGTTCTAAAAGTTGGCTGCCTAGGCCGACTAGTAGGTCTTGGTGCTAGGCAGTGGTCCAACACCTAGATTAGGCAGCCGACTAGTTGGCAATTAGTCCCCCGCCTAGGCACCTAGGCGGCTGACTAGTCAGTGCCTAGGCGCTAGGCGGCTGACTAGTCAGTGCCTAGGCGCTAGGCGGCCCTTTTCTGCCCGACTACAGCCTAGCGATTATTAGAACATTGAATCAGACAGACCCTAACAGTAGATTTTCTGAATTTTTGTTAGCTTGCAAACCAAATTCTACAAAATTCCTGGATTTTACTTTAATTTGTTCCTATCCTGTTCTAAAGCAAAGAGTGAAATAGTGTACCGGTTTTCAAGAGGCGGTCGAGGAATTGAACACCAACCGCATCATAGACCCTGCGAATGGAAGAGTAGTCGTCCTTGTTGCAGAATTTCGTCACGAGGAGCAGACCGGCTAGGCGTTGCTCGTCTCTTTCTCCCTTCAATAGCTTCAAGCAGTCTTCCAGAGACGGAGAAGTTTGCTTCTGCTGCTGCCGCGGCTGTTCCTGTTTTTGTTCCATCATTCAACACCAACAAAAGAACAACACGGATTGTTAGAGAGAGAAATATACATTGCATAGAGTGACGCTTAGAGAGAGGGAGAAGGAGTATCTGACCATGGCGAACGATTAAAGCAGTTGAGAGGCGGCGAACGGCGGCGAGTTCTGCTGTTTCGGCAAAACGAACGACGGTTTTCTGATCGTGAGCTGCTCTTTTATCGCTTGGGCGATGGTTCTAGTTTTCTCCTGCGGAACAATAAAAGGAGAAGCGTTTAGAGGAAAGGAACGACGTCGTGTGAGTTAACTGGGTGGTTTGGTCCAATTAGAAGGATTACTGGGCCTAGGTGCATACCGACCCTCTAAACCAGCCCAACTCAGCCTCAACTTTTTACGATTTGAGATACTATATATTTAGGCTCATTGAATTGGGTTTGGTTGAGTTTTCAAGCCCGTTTAGTATAGCAAATGGATTGAGCTTGAGAGAATTCTTTTAAAGTCAAGCCCGGCCTGGCGTGTATGAATAATTAATTATAATGATGTTCACTATAAATTTATACTATCAAAAAAATATTAAGAAAGAAAAAAAGTCACTACCATGCGCATATATGTACATAGGGATACACACCGGCCCGGTAGCCCGCCCAGTCAAATCCGATTTTTTTAAGGTTTAGAAAAAAATATTTAGGCCCATAGGACCGGACTGGATTGAGATTTTAAGTCTGTTAATTAATTGGACCGGGTTTGGAAAATTCCTCTGAGGATCAGCCCAGCCCGGTCCAATTTAAATAATATGTTTATTTTAATACTATATGTTACCGTTGGAACCTCGTTGCTTATGGTTTGTTTATCTAGATGAAAAGGTGCATCTCTTTATCTCCCCTATTCAGTAAGATCTCTTATCTTATTCAAGAGTACGATAATCTTCGTCTGCTCTTAAATATCTCCTATTTTCTTTTAAACAGTTTTTTAACATTCTTCTTGTTGATCTCCTTTGGAGGTTCTTATTGATCGTTATGGTTGATTAATTTATGTTTGTGATAGCATGCTTTGAAAAAATAAATGGGTTTTTTTGGACCGGCTTAGAAAATTAAAATTTTAATTGGGCAACGCTTGGGCATATAAAATGAAGTCCGATATTAATGGGCCGGACTTGGGAATGTACAAATCTCGTTTTTTGATAATTGCGTTGATATTTTCTTATACAAGTAGACAGAAGATTATTTTGGAAAATCAAATAGTTAAGTAAAATTAATTTTTAAAGAAACACAAGTACGGGCTATGGGTTGGCATCGTTGGGATCGTATTGTGTTGTGTTCGAGTCATGTCGTTTTTAGTGAATGGGATTGACATGAAAAATTAAATGGTTCTCTATGTAGCCGTGTCCTTATCAAGTTACGCGAGTCCAACCTACCATGTAATTTTTTTTTGCTACGGGTCTTATCATATTCATATTTGTGTCAAAAAGTGAGAGCCAAACCCTCCAATTCTGTATCGTATTAACAACGAGTTATGCCCAATAAATCCCACTCCTAGCTAATTCCAGGCAAATCATAAGTTCTAGGCTTCTAGCCAGTAGTAACCAAATCATGGCACCTTAATTAAGTCACAAGACTCACAACTAGCCTAAGCGAATTTATATATTTGCAGTTTTATTAGCGTGGAAATAAATTAATTGATTAGAAAAATTCATATTCAGTTGATTTTGATCTTGGATTTTTTTAATGGGTTCTATAATAAAATGCATTTTTTTAATGGGTTGTATAATAAAATGCATTTCTTTTTTCATAATTGCGTTGATATTTTCTTATACAAGTAACGGGAAGATTATTTTGGAAAATCAAATAGTTAATGATTAGGAAATTCAAGAGAAGTAAAATTAATTTTTAAAGAAACACAACTACGGGCCATGGGTTGGGATCGTATCGTGTTGTGTTTGAGTCGTGTCATTTTTGGTTAACGGAATGATAGGAAAAATTAAATGGTTATCTGTGTAATTGTGTCCTTATCGTGTTATCCGAGTCCGGCCTACCGTTTAATTTTTTGTTGTTGACGAGTCGTGTCATATGACTCATATTCATGTTTGTGCCAAAAAGTGATAGAGCCAAACCCTCTAACTCCGTATCGTATTAGCGAGTCGTGTCCGAAAAATCCCACTCCTAGCTAGTTCTAGGCAAATCACATGTTATGGTATCGACTTCGACTCTCAGTAGTCAGTTGCATGCTATTAAGTTCCAGTCCAGCACTTTTAACTTAACTTTATGAAGTGGAATTATTTCCCAAATTATTTAGTTCGTTAGAGATGTAGATCATCTCCAACTATGCTTTTATTTTTTTCCATTTTGAAGAATAAAGGCACTCTAATCATGTTTCATTTTTTTCTTCCAAAATGAAGAATCATGTTTGGTTCTTCATTATATGAAAACTCCTTCAAATTATGGGGAAAAAAAATTATGTAAATACACTAAATGTATAACTTTTAAAATTGTGAAATAGTGATAAATTAGTATCATTAATTACAAAGATATTAACAATATCTTTAAAATAAGACCAATGTTGAATATATTTGGTTAATGTTATAAAATTAACATTCAAAATTTTGGAGGAAAAAAGAGAGATGATTGAGTTCAATTTGTGTGTGTTATTGGAAAAATGAAGAACTGTGCTTGGAGTATGAGTGAATATATAGCATCACTCTTTCATTTTTTGAATAAAGAACAATATTTTGATTTCATCAAAATGAAGAATTGGGTTGGAAATACTCTAAAACTAATACAGAATGGAGTTATATTTAGTAATAAAAACATACCATACTCTTGTTTTGCTTTTTTGGGTCACCACACAATAATTGACCGGTGGATTCCTGTACAAGACGATGATTTCCATTTATTAAAATGAGTTTTCTTATAAAATATGAGTTTAGCTTGATTGCTAAAATCACTTTTATTTCTCATTAGCTAAAAGTTAAGTTGTTAAAGTTTATTTTCTCTCACATACTCCTTTTCCTAAAAGCAAGTTGCTAAAATCACCTCGAAGCTTTTAGAAAATGAGAATTGAGGGTGCTAAAAGTAAAACTATTAGCAAACGGGACTATTAATTTTCTTCCTTAGCAGAGTACTTATTCACATTTTATGCGATATTTTAGGATGTGCTTGGAACTGTGGGAAAGGGGAAAAAATGGGAAGGAAAGTTTAAAATTTTCTTCTCCCTTATTTGGTTCGGAAGGAAAAAGAAGAGAAAAATGACCAAATAGAGTAGCATAAATAATAAAATTTCCTCTTTATTTTTTCCCACACTTTCCTTTTTCATTATTTCCCTTTATTTTGCCTCACTTTCCACGAATTCCAAATAGGACGTTGCTGATCAATAAAAAAAATTCCAAACAAGACATTGGGCCCCGTTTCCCATTTAAGTCGTAACAGGACGTTAGGCCCCGTTCCCCGTTTTTAGTCACGACAACTTTTCTCACAATCATTTCCCAAAAACCACTGGGGATGGTGGCCCAGTAGTGGAGACATCCACCTTTCCCAGTTTTGACCCAGGTTCGACTCCTGAAAAAGTTAAAGAGCCGTTCCTGGGCTCTATTGGGAGGTATGATGCACTCCACTGGTGCCCTGGTGGTGGGTCCCTTCCTATGGGTTGGGTTAAATCTGGCCGTCAACCGGTGACCCCGGGGCCAGGGACTCAGGGTGCAGTGAAGTCCCCACAAGAGCACCCAATTTTGGTTATCACAAAAAAAAAAAAAAAAATCCCAAAATACGTAGTTCCCTTAACCATAAAATAGGAGGGAAATTTGAGTAAAACTACATGGTTTTATAGTCAAATTGGCTAAAAGTCACCCATTCTAAAAACGGAAAACGCCCCCTTAGTCTCGTGATAAATCGATCAGCCATAGCCGTAAAATTTCATCCAACGCGTCTCCGAATTTGTAGGCATACTTCTCCCAACTTAAAAATACTCCGTCCACCCTAACAAGTCTCATTATTTTCGACCTCTCACTCTCCAGAAACTAACACCCCCACAATCTCTCTCTGAATCTCAACAACCATTTCTAATTCTCTGCCTTCTATCTCTCTCTCTCTCTCTCTCTCTCTCTCTAAAATGGAGGATGAACAGGAGACGTCGTACTTGAGGCAGAGGCGAAAGAAATCGTCAATGAGTCTCTCGTGCTGCTTCCCGGGCCAAAGCCGACGCTTCGACCCATCCGACTCCGCTTTCTCGTCCAGCCCTTTGATATCGCCCTCGTCGTGGTTCAGGTCCGTGGGTTTCTTGATTTCATTGAAATTTTTCAAGAAAAATATTATTAGTAGTTGAGTGTTCTTGAAAGAATTGAAATGTGCCAATGAAATTAGATAATTATTCTAATGCATTGCCGTTCAAAAAAATAATCACTAGATAATTATTCCATTTTTCCTTTGATTGATATACGTATAAATTTGATTCAAAATGATATTTGATTCTACATATTTTCGTCGAATCTTTTAAAAAGTTGTAAGTTTATCCACCAAAGTTATATATTTTAGACCAGTTTTCGAATAAAATTTGGTGGAGGATCGAAGAGGCCCTTTTGTTTTGAGGAATAATTTTAATAAAATTTGGGCTAAAATATGATTTTATCTATTGGCAATCTCACCCTAAGTACAACTTAGAAAGTAAAAGGGAAACTTTAGAATGCCATCATTTTTCTCTAATTTGTTTTCCTAAGATAAAGTCAACTATTCAATTTTCAAAACTATGTCGAAATTAGTTTTAGAAATAATTTGTTTTCGTTAGACGAAGTTAACCATTCAATTTTCAAAAGTATGGAAAGAGCGAATTCGCAAAATGTCTCTCTCATAATTGCCTTTCGTGACAATTTGAAAGGCTGGGATTGAATTCCTTACCCAATTCTAAGGCTTAGATTGTTTCCCAAAAAGAACTTTACAATAAAAAAGAGAACAGTTACTATTTTTTTGGTAATAAAATTTACTTTGATCTACCGTAGATTAACTTTGATTCACACAATCTTTGATCTACCGTAGATTAACTTTGAGGTAAAATTTTGTTTTCAATTGCCTTTAGACATAGGCATTCCGCTAATAAAAATTCAAATGAAAGCTACAAATATATTTATGACGTTTTCTCCCATATATATATGTCTTGAGATAAAAGTTACTCCATTCAATTTTCAAACGTCGACTTAGACATTTCTTTTTCTTTTAATTTTTTTGTTAAATTCACATAATTTTGTTTACTTAATCATTTGTCTCGATGAATTAAATCGGAAAGGTAAAAATTGTAATCAAAAGGAAAATTTTGAAGACTTTTCCGATTCCTCATATTCTGATAAAAAACAAAAAAAAATATCTTCAACGAATAAAAAATAACTAAGTAATCTAAATTAGTGTAATTTTAAATAGTGAGATGGGATTTGTAAATCTAATATGGAGTATTTATTTGGACAGTGCGAAATTCCAAAACATCAAATTCTATTCACAGCCAAAATACAATTACTACGTTAAATAAGGAAAATTCATATGATTTTTTTTCCTAGTAAATTTGAAAATTTCAAATTTTTTTTTAAATGTCATATGTTCCGAGAATATTAACGATTTCTTATGAATCGTCAGGTCGAAGGGCCAACACGAGCTACCGGACGTGAAGGGCAAGTCACGTAGTTTCATGTCTCGTAGGGGCGGCGGCCGCCACACCCGCCGCCACTCGGGCGATTTCAGCTACGACCCACTCAGCTACGCCCTCAACTTCGACGAGGGCCGCACCTCCTCCTCCTCCGCCACCACCCACTTCGACGACTTCGTCGCCCGCCTCCCGCCGTCTCCGCAGCGCCGGAGGCCGTCACTGTCGGAGCGATTAAGGGACCTCGAGCTGCCGACGCCAAGAAAATCTTCTGCGGCGCTGAAAGTAAAGAGCATTGAGATTCCATCTCCTGCGGCGGTGACGGTGGCAAGAGGGAGAAGCATGGTGGAGCCGCCGCAGGTGGTGGCGCACGAGATTTCAGTGAAATACTAACATGGTCGGTTCGTCTATTTATTTATTGGTGGGGTGTGATTGTTTCTGAGAACTTTTTTTTTTTTGATTTTTTTTTTCTTCTTTTCCCATAAGTTTTAACTAACAAAAAAACTCGTGCTATGCGCGGGCCAAATAGTGGATCATAGTTGGGATTTTATTTGGACTACATCAGCTTTTGCATAAAGACCGTCATCTTATTTGTTTTTTGTATATAGCATTTCTATCAACGAGAAGAATAGGAAAAGTAAAGAAACATGGCTCAAGATTGAAAAGGGTTCACTGAAAACGCCTTCAAAGAAACTTGGACGACAGAAAAAGTATGCATCTCAAGTCTTCAATGAAAAAAGTATCAAAGCAATGCAAAAGGGCATATAGGGCACGCCTAAATGGATGTGTAGAGCCATTCTACATTTCAAGATCGGGTTCATGATTTCACGTATGAGAATCAGTCTCTTCGTGAATTCACAAAAAAAAAAAACTGGAAGGCTGCATAAAAGCGGGCTCCTTATGCAGATTTGACCAAGTAGAGCAGAAGATAGATTGCAACTACGAAAGATATTCACATATACGACAAGTTCAACGCTAAACTACCAGATTGCAAGATTACGAGAAACAATTACAATAAATATGACAACCTATATAAGCGGATCATAACAAAAGGAGAGACTATGACACTATACGGTATACACCCACCCCAATCACTGTTTTATTTACATATATGATAGTGTAAACAAAAATCATTATCAAGATATGGCGCTAACCAACTCAGTTTTGGTCATATATTCTTCCAATTGAACTTGCAAATAAAGTCCTCTGCAAATACCTTCAAAGTGGCATAACGGATTGTCAGATCTTCATCATCACTGCATGCCTCAGGTTAGCCCATTTGATCACTGTAGTGTTCAGAAGCAACAATATTGTGTCCTAATCATTTCATGTACTGAGCCGGATTATAACTGGAATTGGGGATTGTCTTACAAATTTGTCCTTCACTCACATGAAACGATCACTGCTGTTGTTACCTGCATTACTTTGTTTTCAAATTTAGTTTGGCAAAAGCCCCTTGACAAAATGTATGCCGATCAAACTAAATGAATGAACTTGAACTACCTTTTGCGTTTGCTCTTCACGACTGTAGAAGTGGAAGCATTGCTGTGCCAGTTCCTCTTCCTTTGATTTATAAACCAGTTATTTATCTGCTTCAGTTGCAAGCCTGTTTCTTGTACCAATTTCGCCTTATCCTCCTCCTGAAAATACATACGTTAGCCAAAGTAATTTTAAAATCCACTTAAATTCTTTTGTGCAAATCAGTTTCAACAGGAGAAAAAAGATAATGAAATGTGAACTGAGTGGCCTTTCGAAGTTATAAAGATTAAATGCGGCCAGGGATGTCCAAAACACAATGGGAAGTACATGCTTACCCATAAGTGCTTTTAACCGACCAAAAGAGAAGCAAATGCACTAATGGTAATGCTACTCAAGGAGAAGCTTTGTACAGCAACCACATCACTAATTTGGACTTTTACCATCCTTCTATTTCAAACCAAACACCAACGACCATTTTGACTTGTTATTTAAAAAATGCATCGGCCACAACAATTAAAATGGGTTTTCGTATAAAGAAATCTATTTGTAAACCCGTTGTCCTTGCACTGAAGCCACCCTTTGTATACGTAGTTCGTTGTGCATCAAAAAAACAAACACAGTATAAACTATAAAGTATCGATCAGCCCTAGTGAAATTAAGAAATAAATAAAGTAGCGATGAGCAAAAACTTACTGTTGGGTATGGCCATTTAGCATGTGATTGCCACCAAGCCTTTAAGACAGAGGTAGTATCACCAGGTAGTTTTCCTGCCCTTCTCTTGCGTAAGATTTCCTCCCTAATGTCTACAATTTTCTCCTTGTAACCCTATAAACAAAATAGAATAATATTGATTACGCTACCACTGAAGAGATAGATACATCCTCCAAATATTTAGTCCCTCACCTGTTTGAGTTCATGCTTCAGCTCTTGCCTTACACGCTCCATCAAGGACTTCTCACTCTCTGTCAGGACAAGAGGTCCAAATCCCATAGTGTCGGGACCCTCCAAACTTCCATCAAACAAGTTCGTGTCACTTTCTACTTGGTCATCATCATCATCAGACATTGTTGCCCCCGTGCCTTCTCCAGCGGAAACACCTATTCATGTAAGCGTGTAGGCTTTAATATCCAATGGTTTAGCCAAAAGAATAGAGTTTATCATGGTAAACCCACTGCAGTATTCTGTTTGTTGATTCTTGAAACTTTCAAAGTCGCAAGAAACAAAGATTTTGACAAAGAAATGAACAAAACAATAAGTGTTGTTCAACGGAAATTGTTGGAATCCCTAGATTGTAAGTTGAGGATGACTCGTAGGAATGACCGTAGCTAAGATATCAACCACCAGTCAGTACACCGAGTGAGCAAATCAAGGCCTTGATTACCGAGTTTTGTCAAGATGCAATAGGTCGAGCATAAGATCTCTTTAAACAAAGCAAAAGGCTACATAGAGAATGACGAAGCGTCTTTGGCCAAACTCTATTGTTGACTGTTCTTTATTTGGGAGTCTGTTTCTTCCTTGAAAGCAGAATATCACTGCTTCTCAAGAAATGGAATATATTTCTCTTGAAATCAGCAGACTACCAAAACGTACGATTTTTTTTTTTTTCGCTAAGCAAAGAATTTATTAATCTTTGAAAACGAATTACAAAGATTAAAAGGACTCGAGACTGAAAACGCCAAGAGCCCTAAGGGAAAAAAGAACAAAAGCAAGAAGGGTGGCAAGATACCAACCAGAAACCTGAACCAAAAACCAGGGAAAACACACCTGAGACCCCGCCAATCTAACAGCAAGCCAATGAAACAACCTAAGAAAACCTCCCCCACACCAACCCAAGAGCAAGCTAAGCCAGAATCAACTAAAAAAAAAAACCGTGAGAAGCAAAAACCCCACATGACGAAACTACCAACTAACGAGAAACGAGATCAGCGCCTGAGAGCTCCCTACAACAACCAAGCGACAAATCAAAACTCCACTATAATAGAGTTCACCCTCCAAAATGTCAAGATCTTTAATTACCGCTTTAATTTCCTGCTCTGAAATTTTGATACCCTTCAACTCTAAGATCTTCATAAGAATATAGCTTTCCTTACCATGATATTTTACACCATAGCGGACACCCATCTACACCGAAACGTACGAATTTGGTTTGGTATTGTTCTCTCTTTTACATCCTCTAGTTTGGTGGTTTACTTATTGATAAGGGAGAGGACCTAACGAAGGTTTATGAAATAGGAAGACGAAAACTATGCAGGTCAAGAAAGTAGGACAAACTCTAAAACTTCTTACCACCTTGACTGTAAACTAAGGGGAGGGGTAGACAAAAATTGACTTAAGAGCCTGTGGTCTGAAAAGACCTAGTTTTGTTAAATATCAAATAACACAATGCCCTTGACAAAATCCAATGAAGACAACGGATTCATGTAGCTGAGCCCAATTGATTGGGACTTATGGCTCGGTTTGGTTTCGGTTCACCTCGATCGTAAACTAGCAGCAGATAATTTGCAAGCCGAAGGAGATTCCCTGGCCATGCCACATTCAATAAGTCTTCCTTTAAGGTGAAGACTTGTGTCCAGGACTAGGATTCCTTGAGTTTGCACTAAGAATACTGAGATTTTGGTACTCCAAAAGCTCACAGAAGTGAGATTTTTTGGTTGAAAACAGTACTGCGTAAGGGATAAGGCGGTGGAATTGTGCACTATTCACAAAAAGTGGTATGTGCAAGAACATCAGTACGAGCATGAAACAATGCAAACTTTGGCACATGAAAATAAAACAAGGCATGTGAATGAACATCAACTTTTAGAAAGCAAGTGCATTAATCTTCAGAAATGGATAGTTCCAACATAAACTAGTGAACCATACCTGTTAAGCTTTGTAGAGACTGCTCAATCTCCCAACAAGCCATTACTGCTTCCATTGCATGCACACGGACATGTTGTTGCAGTTGCTCTTTGAAAGAACACAGCAATAGCACGTAATGTGTCTGCATTACAAAGAGCGATGAAAATCAAGGCAACACAATGAATAACCACTTTCTTTTTGAAGATGCCATAATCCGGTACATAGCACAGTAATTTTATAGCAGGAGCCAAATTTCAACAGGATATTGGTGATTCACTGATTCATCTTGTGAAACACCAACGAAACTGCAACTTGCTTGCAGTTATTGCACAAGCAACAGGAAAGCGGGGGGTGTAATGTATAAAGCCATAAATCTTGACATTTTAGAAGGAAATTAGTAATTCATAGTTCAGCCACCTAAAGATACATTGGTCAAATAATGTCATTCTAGATTCATTGGTCACCACCTACGATGCACGGACACGGACACGGGGACACAGTAATTCTAAAAAAATGGGGATACGGACATGGCGGGGGACACGCCACGTGTACATTTATTTATTTATTATATATATATTAATTTTGTTTTTTTAGAAAATGAAGCAGCACCTGAAAGTTCTGTCAACTGATGAGGAGGAGGAGATCTATATAGATGGTCAAATTGCACTTTGTTACCCTAAGTTTTGATTAATTATAAATTTACCCCATAAAGTTTTAAAAAAATTCAATTTTACCCCTGCCGTGTCCCCCCGTGTCCCCCTCCAAAATTCAAAATAGCCATGTCCCCATCCACGTGGCGTGTCCGGACACGTGTCCCGCCGTGTCCCCGTGTCCGGACACTGCGATACGGGTACCCCGAGAGGTGTCGGTGCTTCGTAGGTCACCACTAAAAGGAAGAGGAACATCTGCTGCCATTTCTCACAAGTCATTTCATTGAGCTACCAAGACAATGACTCAGCAATTAAAAGATTTAATTTTATAGAAGTGTTCAGCCAATTAATTTGTTTTGAAAAGTACAGCAACTGCTTTTGTGTACTTAAACAGTGGAAGATGGTAATCAGACAGACTTATCTGATTACACGAGATAATAGTTTCCCCTTTCCTGTGCCTCTGACATCATAATTAGAAATATGGCTTCCATGGAGTCAAATAGCCAAAGGACACAAAAGCCTAGTCCTTTAGCAACGCTCCAAAGCCATAGATTGGCCACACACATCACGGGTGGAAGAAAAATAAAACAAGCAAAGGGGCATAATCAATGTGGTGAAACACTTGGGGGAAAATAATTAAGAAAAGGATTCCACGTGAATTAGGAGAATGAGTTCATACTACAACGCATAGATAGGGAAGTAATCAGTAGATTTCTCCATATATGATTTAGAAATAATGACAACTGAAATGCCTTTACTCCCATAGCTAAACATACATCTGCAATTGAAATTTGCGATTAATGCAAAAATCAGAGAGAGAGTTCTGTGCTTGGTTGTCTTGCAACGACTTTGAAGCACCAGAATCTAGTTTTCATAAACATCCCACTTTCCCCGTCAGAGGTTTTCCAATGAAACAACGATTTTCCAATTCGTTTTAAAGGTTCTTCCTTTTCAGTCACGTCATTAGACTTTTCATGGCTTTCAGGTTTCTTGAACGCATTATTCACATTCTCTAGTTGACTAGTTTTGAGTTAAAGATCCTCCATTGAATGCTAACGGAAAACGCTACTATTATTTTAGAGCCCCTTTGGATGGTGACAAAGAGAGAGAAGCCCTTTCTCATCAAATCTCACCATTTTTTATGAGATTGGGTGAGAAAGTGGAAGAGCCAATCAAAATATTTCATCTTTGTACTTCTGTCTCCAATTCTCACCAAAATACTCAATCCATTGAGTGATTTGGCTATAAATCATAACCCTTTCTTTTGTTTTCTCACAAAATCTCTCCATCCAAAGGTGCTGTTCAGGCTTTCTGGATCACAGGATAGAGACTTATTGTTATTGCTACTTGATTTCTTGAAGAATAAAAAGAGAGGGTTTCCTGAAATCCAAATTGGTCCATACTAAGGCTTTCAAGATCTTACAATTCACATTGAGCTCATGTCATGGAGATCACCATCATAAGTAGCATATATTGTAGTGTTTGGCCATGGACTGTGAACATTATTGTGGAAATCACGTGACTTCCCACTAAATTGCCGCAAATTTTCTATATAATGATTTTATTCTCTGAGAAGTGCAGTCCAAAGCTTGCTTGATCAACACTGGCATCCCTATGCCAAAATCTCAGTTTTCTATAAGTAACACCCAGTCCCTAAAATAAAATGCAACTAGACCTTTATACAACATTACACAAAACAAGAATTCCAATTCCTACAAACAAATTATCCAAACTGACTAGTTAACACCTTGTACCCTCCTCCCTTTTGCTGACAAAGAAGCTTCACAATTCTTGTGAAATTCCTTGTTGCAACTTGCAACCACATAACAGGTATCAGTTCATAGAACAACAATTTCGTAGTTAATACTCATTGATGCCTCTGCTACATTCATTTTCCGTGTTAAATTCAGATCCATTTGCAGCCTACGGGCTACAGGGAAGAAATAAAGGGGAAAAAAACTGTATTGTCATCCTATTTGAACTTTTTTTTCTTTCTTGATATTTTTAATCTAATTTACGCATATGATCAAAGTAGATCAAGAAGCTAATAAAATGATGTGGGAGAAAATATCACCATGGGAATTGCTTTGGTCTGTTTTAAGAGAGTAGAGAGAAATTCAAAAACATTTATAGTAGCATTACAACAAACATTTGCACAGCTTTTAATTCAACAACCAGAAAAACACACGCATAATAAATTCAAACCAGTTTCATAAATAGCACACACAGCACCCAACTAATAACAAAACTACACAAGGACCACAACAACTCAAGACAAGTATAGCAAAATTAAAAAAACAACATTTATAAAAAGTAATGAAACAGACCACAAGAAGCTCACCATGAACTGATCAAGCTCCTTATCACCACCAACATTCCCATGGCTAACAGCCGAATACTTGGCCACGACTTGCTGCGATTGAGCCAGCTGCGCATCGATCCTGAGCAACTGATCCACTGGCGTTGCAATACGCAAGCACGCGACATGAGCTGATAGCAACTGATCGTATAGCGGATGAGACAAAATTTCAGCTTTGTACCTTGCATTGTTTGGTTAGGTAGCAATCAGTTATAATACCAAAAAACAAGATGTCACAATCAAGCTCATTACACTTGCCTCAAAAAAGGACCAACCAGCCAAAAGCTACAAGAGGAAACACCAACCTCTAATACGAACCAAAAAACTCAAATTAAATAAATTTGACTTGTCTTCGACTCGTTAAGAGCTCATCTAAGATCTCCCCAAAAAAGATTATTTAACAAGCCACGCTCAAAACACAAATTTTGAATCAACAACCCAAGCTCAAACACAACGTTTAAACTCATTCAGTTTAAGGCTTTGAGCCAAGCTTAAATAACCAATACTCCATTTTTTTTAACGTGTCTGGTCTAGCTTATGCACATCATGTCAAATCTAGAGGACCTACCGCACCGTCCACTAGCAGGAGGGCAACCTAATACTCCATACGATAAGCTTATAGGACTTGTTTGTTTAATAGAACTAAGAGCGAAAAAAATATCTGATCCGTGCTTACATCAGAGTCATCAGACTATCAGTGGAAAATTGGTATTTCCAACATCTTCTTTAGTATTCCATACTATATGAATATCTCATGCCCTTGAAAGATTTAATACCTTGAGGCAATCTAGGTGTTGTTTCACGTAATTTATTTGTGTGACTTTTGGAACTTTTTGCACTTTTAGGGTTTTGTATTTGTTTGAGTTTTGGTCATAATTTTATACTTTTTCGATTCCTATGGTTGAGACGAATCACGGAACTTAAAAAATTTGAAGCAAAACTAACCAATGCGAAAAAAAAATTGAATAAAGACAAAAACTAAAAAGTATAAAAAAAAAAATAAGGGGAACAAGGCCTTAATCCTATACATAAAAGTTTAAACCCCTCAACCTCAAGAGGAGGCCCTTGAATTTCAATTTAAAGATGTTTAAATCTGGATAAACAAGCAGACCAGTATAGCAACTTAGGCAGGAGAGGACAAAAGGGAGTGCAAGGCCCTTGCACAACTCCAACTTTTCTTATATTACTACCTCCGTCTTAGTCCCCTGCGAAAAAGTGCAATTTTTGGATGAAAAAAAAGTGCTCCCGTGCATAATTGTCAAAGTTTCTTGACAACAAACCCTTTACTTTGGTATCAAGAAATGTAAAAAAATAAAAAATTACAGGAAGCCCTTTAATTATTGATCCAAAATTGTTTAAGGACGAAGGGAGTATTTCACGTTAATATGAAAACCTTCTATGAAATTAGCCGCGTAAGTCGGTTGGGTGCAAAAAGATTCTTAAAATTCATACATATGTGGGGAAATCATGCAATATGAGATTCGGCTTGTGATAAGCTCGATTAAAACTCATTTAAAAATTGCTCAAATAACAAATACTTTAATTTCAATAAATTTGAAGAACGAAACTCGAATACTCTCTGTACCTAGCATTATGCCAATTCATTATCCCACCGCCGCCGCCAACATCCCCCTCGGTCAACTCACCGACACCTCCTCCGCCGTTGTTCTCCACATGATTCCTCCCAATACTACCGTAATCTTTGCCCAAATCACCCGATTCGTTAGATACCGACGCACCGATCATCGAATCGTTAACATCACTGACGTTTCTCTGCAGAACGTTCGACCTAGATAGCCACTGATTATTGGGCGCCTGCTGCTGCTGCGATGACGCCGTTTCGGAGCTCCTCTGCAAATTGAGGAACTGGCTCTGCTGCTGCAGAATCGCGCTGTTGAGCCACGTCGGTCCGACGCCAGTTTGAGGCGGCGGCGGGTTGCCGGCGCTGTCGGACGAGGAGTGGCCGAGGTGGTCGGGGAATAAGCTTCGCGGGATTGAGGCGGTGTCGGTCAAGTTGTGGTCGGAGAAATGGTGTTGGGGTAAGTCTTGGGAAGGGTGGTTGCGAAACTCCATGGCTGAAGTGCTCTCACGAGGACACTCTCACCATAGCTGATTGATAATTGTATCTGTTGACAGAGAGAGAGAAGGGGAAGGCGAAGAGGGAGGGAGAGAGAGAGAGGGAGTCAGGGACAGGCCTCTCTGTTTCTAGAGAGAGAAACGGAACTTCGATTTTGAAATAGGGAAGGGAGGTTTCGAGGAGAGACTATTCAGTACTCTGCGCACCGCCACCTCGTGCCTCGTACCCTTTTCCTACTAGCTTAATTTCCCAAATGATAAAATTTAGTAGTACAATTAATTTTATTATTTGATAAACTTAACCTTAGATAGACATTACGGTGGGGTTTACACTTGCCTTGAACCCCAAATCAAATATGTGAGTGCAAATATTAGGGGTGTACAAGAAACCGAAAGAACCGTGAAATCGGATCGAACCAGTCATTTTGGATTGGTTCTATGGTTCAATGGATTGGTTTTGGTTCCAAAAAAATGAGAACCGGATACTTTGGTTAGGTCTCCGATTTCATAATTAGGAACTGTGATTTAAACCGAACCAATCCGTATATAAATATATGTGTAAAATATAGTTATATACACACTCCTATATACCCACACACACTTGATAGTTTTGTCAATTTTAAGTCTAAACATAGCATCTGCCATCTATATAATGATATACATGAGTATTTTAAAAGTTGTTAAAGTTATCGTTGGACTTCGTAATCTATTTGTGTGGGTTGATTTAATGGTAGTAATTTTACAAAGAAGTTGCAATAATTTTGTGGATAATTTTTTTTAGCAATTTTGAAAGCTAATTACGTGGTTTAGAACCAGAAACCGAACCAAACTGGACCGATCTAATGGTTCGGTGTGGTTTGGTTCTATATGTGTAACGGTCTGGTTATGGTTCTCAATTCTTTGGAACCATAAAATATGGCTCGGTTTTCGAATTTCAACAAAACTGGTTCAAACCAGACCATGCACACCCCTAGCAAATATAGCTTGGAGCACTACCACAAGATACGAGTATTGAATATTGATTTTAGGTTTCGAGAGTGAAAGATTGTACTCCTTCTGTCCCAAATAATTTGGCATACTTTTAAATTTCAACATCTTATGTAGAATACGCAATGTTATCCAAATTTTATAACTTTTTAAGTTTGTCGTTCATTAGTTGACTCTAATAAAATAGGAGTTAATCAAGTTTTGAATTTAAATTAATTTTTGGAAAGCAGAAAATCTTGCTTACTTTTTCAAAATTTTAAAACGCACTTTAAAATTAAAAAAATTCAATTCTTCTTCTTCTGATGTCATTGTTTTGATTGTTAAAAGCATCTCAATGGCATAAATGAAATTTACCAACTTTCCTTTGTTGAAATTTTTAAAATTAGTTCTATATTTTTAGACAGCCAAAAAATGAAAGAGGTCAATTTTTTGTGACGGAGGGAGTACTATGACTTTATTGAGAAGGAGATTATTTAGTGATCATGAACACCGCTACGTGGTACCCTGGAAATTCGTTCTCACCATGCATTCACGTGGGACTCATAAAACTTTGTACTTTGCATTGAATCAAAACGTAGAAAATTTTGTATACTGGAAACATATAGATGTCGTTATGTAGGCCCACATCAAGTCATTTATTTCATAGTGGATAACTTTTATACATATCTTGACAAAAATTAGCTCAATCGAATAGGTGCTTCAACAATTCATTTATTTTTGACTTATTGATTGTAAATCAAGGATTGAATAGATAGATGAAACACTTATTCGATTGAGCTAACTTTTTGCATAGAAGGTATGAAAGTTATTCTTACAAAATAAACAATGCCCGAGTATTTGTGTCATTGTGTGGGATTGGGTAGGCCCAAACAACATCTATACATTTTTCGTATATTGGTTTTTAGGTTGTATATTAGTGTTGGGACCCACATGAATGGTGAGGGGTTGGACGCTACTACGCGCACAGAACGCGGGAAACAGAAAATGTATCGACCAGCTTGGGAATCTATTTGTGGGTCTCACACGAATGATCATTGTATATTTTGGTCAATTGGGCCATTGGAGCTTGTAAGAAATTCATATTCGCTATTTATATCTTGGCAATAAGTGAATGAGATTCGTGTTGTTTTAGGGTTATAATTCGGTTCAAGTTGGGTTCGAGTTAAGGTGTCGTCACGAATAGATAAGTAGATTAACAGTGTCATTTTGCGGGTTATGCGGATTGAACTTTAGCCCCATCTATTTAGCAATCATGTTCTCGGGTCGTGTCTTATACATGTTTCGTGTGAGTAATAGTCAACACAAACCCGTTAACTTCATGTCGAGTTTGAGTCACGTCATAAAATCCCACCCCTCATTGTATAAAGGTTTGGGTTTTAGACTAACGACGTCATCTGGTTCTCACATGAATTTTCACCAAACTTGAAAGATGGTTATGCACTTTAGACACACTACGTCAAATATGATTTTTACTGACGGTTTTCTCATTTGGCAGTAATGAAATGGTAATTGATATTCACATTCCCAAAATTGTTATCTATGCGCCCTTTTTGTCTTTTGGTGAAATTTTTACATATGGAAAATTCAATAGAAGACAAAACAAAGGGATACTATGGATAACAAATTTTATTTTTTTTTCGGGGGGGGGGGATCACTCCCCAAATGAAAAATGCCGGTAAGGAGTACAGACTATTACCGACTTTAATGACAAACTGCTGGTAAAAACACTGTCATCGGCAGTAAAAAAAAATGCCAGTAATAGTGGCTATTACAGGCGCGGTAACAAAAAAGCAAAGGTAACTATTACCAGGGGTAAATCAAAAAATCGCCGATACAAATAGTGATTTATGATATAAATATTATTAATTTCCAAATAAAATTGAAAAACTTTGGTAGTTTGGTGGTTAGATGTTGGGGCACCATACAAAAGGTCGCCGGTTCGAATCTCGAGAGCAAAAGAAATTTTCCGAAAAAACTTTTACCGGCATTAATAATACCCGCCGGTAATAGTATGAAATATATATATATATATATAAGTCATTCAAAGAGTTGTAGGGTCAATGTGAGAAACTTATTAGTTTGGGAGACAAAGTAGAAAAATGATCATACTTTGACGGGAAAAGTGATTTTTAAACCAAGCAAATAAAGTTCTTCATCGGAGCCAGAAAATTTACTCAAAAAGTGAAATCAGTGGCAAGTGAATATGAGCCACCATTTTCACTTTATGCTTACCATTTCCTATATAGATTGACAATGAGTCCATGACGTACATGTGTAGGTTTTGTTTATTTAGCATCACTTTTATATCCTTGAGTGCAAAAGTGGAGTTGTCTCAAGCATTACTCATCAATAATATACGGAGTTAGAGCCGTTTAGAGCAACCCCAACAATAATTCCTCAAAAAAGTTTGTGAACAGTGCATATATCTATTATAACTTGACACTTTTTCTATCAACACTCCAACAACACTCCCTATTACCCTCCCTATTTTTAATAAATTATAATATATGGGGGAAAAGTA